>CM047817.1:11065249-11268012 GCA_026214975.1 Gentiana macrophylla
AAAATTATAAAAATAACAGTGAATTTTTCCGTCATCACAACCCCCCACTTAGCTTTTGGTCGTCCTCGAACAAAATAAGCGATAAAATAAAATGAATGAGGAAAAATTCATGAAGATAAAAGGTATAAAGGACAACCAGATGATGCAACCATTCGAATCATAACCACACGTTAACCTTAATATAAATGTATAACAGAGTGCGTGTGTGACAAGCCTTTTCAATTTCCACTATCCTCTCTTGAATAATTCAAGCAAACGCACAAATATCCATTCAGACAGTCCTAATGATTTTCCTAGGTATAGGCAGTAACAGTTCCACACAACATCCTCCTGTGTACTTATTAGGATAATCCCTAAAGCATATCATTCAGTTTATACTGGGGATAGTAAGAAGATAACTAGGTTGTTGTTGTTGTTTTTTTTTTTTTTTTAGGACACTAACATATCCGAACTCATTGTCAAAATCGACTATCTTTCAAGCGTCATGAGGTGAGATCGAATACATCAATACTTATCTAACTTTTCACTTAATTTCACATGTGTAGCATATGCCCTCATTCCCAGCAATAGGATGTTTCGTGATAACACCCTAGCTAGACTACTATCATCAGGCAGTCGGGAGCTTTTAAACCTCATAGTGATATAGGACGTTTCGTGATAACGCCCTACTACACTCAAATCATTGGTAGCTACATCCGGCATATAAATAGCTCACTTATTTTGACATTCTTTCTATCACATTCAAACCTTCAGATATTCACAGTACATGTTCAGAAATTAGGTACTAAGCTACTGCTATTTCTAGGATAAACCACTAGAATACTGAATGGGTACAGTTTAAAATTTTCGCTTCAATATCAAAGGCTTATGTGAAGGAATTCATGTTACACAAATAAATTTAGGCTAAAATGTACTTTCGGTTCACATTGGTTATATACATCCAAATCGATCATTACATCTTCAAATCCATGAAAAATATACCTTATACAGTTTATTTTAATCAACTCAATAATGCTCGAAAGAGAATCAAAAACTAAGGGTTTAAACACTTACTGCCATTTCTAAGCCAACCACGTTTCTACCCCCCACTTACGATTTTGCATTATTCTCAGAGTGTAAATGAGATAGAGAGGAAGACTTAGCTTATAAACCGGTGAGAAAGGTGCTATCGAATCCCATGAATGACCATGAGAAAGCACGACCGAATCCCTGTACCAAAACAACCAAAACAAAGCAAACACGGGACATAGTCCTCGTGCCAAAGTATTGAACAGGGATATGGGAATAATGAGATAATGGCCCTGTCATGTCAGAAAATTCGATAGACAATATAATAGCTTTAGATGGAAAAATAACCATACTGGTAAAGCACAAAACACCTAAGCATATACGTATCATAGAGAGCATCAATTCATAGTCCACTATTCCTAGACTCATTTTTTATTACACACAGTTTTATTAAAGCGGGAATACTCACCACTATACTACAACGACCAGAAATTTGAAACAGACTAGATCATAAAATGAAATGTAGTGAGAGAGTATTGAGTCTTTTATACCCAGATCCTCAAGGGTTCAATAACCTAAGTCCAAGAAATGATACATTTGAATTTTTATCTTTTTTTCTCCATCGGGATTTTCGGATAACCACCTAATCATTCCCTCTTAATGAAATTCAAACATTCATCCTGAGACTTGGTTGTGTTTTGTGTTCATCTTTCTTACAGATTCTACATTTCATTAAGACTAGGCTTATTCAAACTATCTTTATTATTATTATCGGGCTGCCTCCCGGTAGCGCTTTTGTTTAACGTCGTTGGCTCGACAGGTTGACTCTAAATAGACTCAATCAACCAAAATCTGAACTCAAGAAGATCAACAGCTTTATAAAAATTAACAATGCGAGAACCATTGAAATTAAATTGTCTAGAAACGTACCTCGTTTGGCCCTCGATGTTACCTCCTCCCAGCCGTCGAACCTTCTTTTATCATCCTGTCGAACCATCTTCTTTTGAAAATTACCATAAAGCTCATCCATCGGGGAGTACACAAACTGGACCGCGGAAAATTCATCCTCACATAGTGGACGAATGTAGTAATCCGGGACCAACATATCTACTATTACCAACTCTCCCAGTGGCTTTACTAAAGATGGCCAATCAATCTCTCGCTCCTCTAACTCTGTCATCTCCAAATCTTGCACTTTTTCTTTGCAAACTGAATTATCAACCTTATTCTCACCCTGAACTTTTTTAGTGATAACATTTTCATCCCTAACCACCTCTATTGCACTTGTCTCGCCTCTTTCACATACCTCACTAATTCAATCAATTGCCCCACCTTGTCTTGAAGATTTCTTATAGCGAGTCGATTTACCTTGAACTCCTGCATGTCCAACGATCGCTCTTCCAAAATCTGGTTCAAGCGTTCTAGTTGCTCTATTTGGTTGTCGGTGAATTCTTCTTGTGGCATGGGGCGCATCGATCATATTGACTTTGATTCATCGGAGGTGAGTAGTAGTCCTCTTGCCATTCCGGACAATCGATCGTGGTGAATGCAGTTGAAGCTATCAAGCGTCTTTGAGTATGAACACCGTAATCTGATAAGCACCAGGGTTAGGACAACCCTCGTAATGTTGTGGCTCATAACTCGAATAACCATAATTCGGTCTGGATGCACTAGGGCAATCGATAATTCCATGAACCTTGGTTATTCTCTTTGTTGATATTGAGGTTTGATACCGAACCGTTGTTGATAAGGTTGGTAGGGGTATTGTTGTTCAAATTGAGTAGTTTTGATTGAAAAATCCATCCATTTAAGCTCAATCTGCAAGATCTCGGAAAACAACAATAAAACAATAAAAATTTCTTCTTTTTTTTTTTTTTTTTTAAGTAAACACACGATATTTAGACCCCTCAAAAGTTATGGTTGCCGAAGGCCCTAATCCCCGCTTTAGCCGGACTTACAAGATATCACCCTCAGAAGAGGCTAAGTACCAAAGTCGTATTCAAACCGAGTTCAGGACAATATCACTTCAAAGATCCATAGCTCTTTGTCGACATCAAAATAAAACAAGAAAATAAAAACCTAGGCCCAAGCCTTCGGTTCACTTACAAGATATCACAACAATATCACACATTTCCCCGGCAACGGCGCCAATTTTTTATGAGAGAAAAATACACCCACTAAAATATTGGTCCCCGGCAACGGCGCCAATTTTTTGATGAGATAAAATTTACCCCTCAAAAATACATTTATAAAGACTCGCAAAACCGTGGGTAAACTAACTCTCTGGCTGGCGAGTACCAGGTCGATTGTTAGGATAGCTACAGAGTACGAGGTCGTCCCAAGAGAAATGTGGTTGTGAGTACCAAAGCTTAACGTAGAACTTAGTCTAGGCGATCAAAGTTTTAAGTGGAGTGTTTATACTAATGCGAAAAAGTAAAGATTATTCTAACGAGTTTAACTAGGTGATTAAAAAGCATAGCCGAGCCATGATCCAAAGAGTTATCTCCCCACAGGAAAACTTGATAAGGAGTGTGTTTTATCCGATTCATTTCATATGATATTCACGGGAGTCAACTCTTTATTCTTGCGTTAAGATCTCGAACAAAGCTCTCACTTAACCCCACACTAGGTTTATTAACCTCCTTTGAGAGCTAACTCGCCTAACATGGTTGACCGGAATAAAAAACCGTTGAAAAACCTCACAAAACATAATTTTAACGTATCACTTAGGTTGCCAATCTAACGATTAAGACTATGGTTTAGTGATTTTAAAACATGTTTCGCACATCTCGTAAAAATAAGAATTTCACTTAGGCATAGTCCGGATCATCACTTAGATTGTCAATCTAACAATCAGGACTATGATTAGTGATATCCATATCTCACATCTCACCGCAAAATACATTTATAAGCTCGATGTAACTTGATGAACAAAGTTGTCAATTTTATTCAAAGTTATTAAAATGATCAAAACAAGTTTAAAACATGAATGTTTATCATAAAAATGTTTAATTAAGCACAACACAACTCCCATCTCGTCTCCCGAGGGTCAATTTTACCCGTTTTCACATAATTCGGCTATGTAAATATTTAGCTACCCATATAAACGGATTCTATCAACATGTCATGGATTAAAATGACGGGAAATTTTACATAATAGCCTTCATCAATTATGGATGAATTCTATTAAAACCAAATTAAAACCGAAATCCAATCATTTGTCGAGATTCTCCTATATATATGGATTCTACTACTAGATATATATATATATATATATATATATATATATATATATATATATATATATATATATATATATATATATAACGAGAATGGAAGAAACAAGAAACAACAAGAAATAAATAGCTAGATATAAATATAACAATAATGAAAGAAAATAAAAGCAAACTTACTATTATAATGGTGATATCAAAAGCTTGATATTACAACTATTTTAAGAACACCGAACTCGATAATTCCCGAAAGCATTACAACGATACTAATATTACTAAATTTATTTTGGCATAAGGCCTTATTTACAACCTAAAAACTAAAGAAAATAAGAAGGATAGATATATATATATATATATAGTGTGTATATATTGTATATCCCCTCTCCGCTCTCTGAATGATCATTTATATAGGCCAAGTTCCAGGGGCCGGTCTACGCCGGGTAGGGGCCGGTCCACGCCGGGTGCAATGATTACATTCATCCCCCCTAATTTATATTTTTCGGATAAAAATTATATATTTTGGAATAAAACTTCTAAAATTCATATCTCGAGTTGTAGGCCTCCAAAAATCATGATTTAAACTTCATTAGAAAGCTCTCGGAAAACTCTACAACTTTCATGAAGGACACTTCTTCAGAAAACGCATTTTTGATGGGCCATTCCCATTACGTGTCGTTTTCGGGATTTTCATTGATACGAATCGATTAGCCACTTGACCATAATTTGAGTTGTACAAGTCCGATTGACTTGATTCAAAATGCGTTGGAAAGATTATTTGAAGATCTACAACTTTTATTAAGGCCACTTCTTCATAAAATGCCGTTTTGAAAGGCCATTTGTTCGTCGAAGATATAAATCGTTAGTGGTACCACTAACCACTGATCCACTTGACCACTTAAGTTAGTGGCACACTCTTTTATCCCTAAAAACGCCTTTTAGGCCTCAACGCGATGTCGTTACTCGGGATTTTGGTCAACCTATAATTTCGCAATAAACCACCAAAATACCAAACGTAAATCCGACACGACATTCCGGTTACTAAACCGTACATAAAACTAGGAAAAACACATAAAAACACGATATTTTATAAAATAGTCACGACTTATACATTTTTATGAAACTAAGGAATTAATGACTTAAAATGATATAAAAATGCTCAAAATGATATCAGAAACGGGGTGAAAAATTATAAAAATAACAGTGAATTTTTCCGTCATCATTCAACCCCGGGGTCTAACACTAAACTACACTAATCTAGACTACCACATTCAAGTTACTATGTTGATAATAAAACACCAATGAGCGTGGCTCGAATTCACGAGCTAAAACCCCGGTATGTTGTACCTCCCGATCTTAGAACCATTTTTCCCACACCACTCTCTCTGAACAACTCTCAAGAATGATGTGTGTGATTTTTGACCTAGGTAGCTAATCTAGCCCAAATCCGTTATAACAAGTTCTAAGACGTGAAATATGTAAGATTCAACAATAAAAAGCACAACACACTCCCAATTTTATCTTCCAAAGGTTGATTTCACCAAATGTTACATGATTTGGCTATGAAAAGTTTTGCTACCCATATAGACGGATTCTATCAACATGTCATGGATTAAAATGGCGGGAAGTTTTACATAATAGCCTTACATCAATATGGTGAGAATTCTATTAAAACCAAATTAAAACCGAAATCCAATCATTTGTCGATTCTCCTATATATGGATACTACTATGATATATATATATATATATATATATATATATATATATATATATATATATATATATATATATATATATATATATATATATATATATATATATATATATAACGAGAATGAAAGAAACAAGAAACAACAAGAAATAAATAGCTAGATATAGATATAACAATAATGAAAGAAAACAAAAACAAACTTACTATTATAACAGAGATATCTCTTCGATTACATATAAAAAAAACTTGATATTACAACGATTTCAAAGAACACCGAACTTCCAATAATTTCCCGAGCATTACAACGATACTAATATTACTAAATTTATTTCGGCATAAGGCCTTATTTACAACCTAAAAACTAAAGAAAATAAGAAGGATAGATATATATATATATATACACTATGTATATATATAATGGTGCGTCCATTCTGCTCGCATCTGATGCTCATTATATAGGTGAAATTCTCCCCAGGCGGATGGGCGGTAAAGGCCGGACCAGGCCGGAATCATCATTGCATTCACCCCTTGATCATCTAATTTACGGATATAAATTTATATATTTGAATAAAACTTCTAAAATTCATATCTTGAGTTCTAGACCTCCAAATTAAATGACATGATTCAAGAGGCATTGGAAAGCTCGTTGAAAAATCTACAACTTTCATGAAGGACACTTCTTCAGAAAATGCCGTTTTGATGGGCCATTTGTTCGTCGAAGATATTTCTCGATTTCCACCAAATCGAATCGATTAGCCACTTGACCACTTGACTTAGTGACACTCTCGTATAGCCTCCATAAGATATGATTATACTTCAAAATGTCGTTACTCGGGGTCTTGGTCAACCTATAATTCTACAATAAAGCACAAAATACCAAGCGTAAATCCGACACGACACTCCGGTTACTAAACCGGTACAAAAACTAGTAAAAACTTATAAAAACACGATATTTTATAAAATAGTCACGACTTATATATTTTTATGAAACTTAGGAATTAATGACTTTAATTGATATAAAAGTGCTCGAAATGATATCAGAAATGGGGTCAAAAGTTATAAAAATAACAGTGAATTTTTCCCTTATCAGGCAGCCGTATGAAGAATCCCAAGATGTGAATTATGTGGGACAAGGTCAAGGAGGGAATTATGGAAATCAAGGTGATGGTTCTTGGAGGAATAACAACAATCAAGGTTGGAACCGAAATCAAAACCAAGGCCAAAACCAAGGTTATAGACAAGGCCAAAATCAAAGCCAATCTTCACATGGGCAAGTCTATCAACCTCCACACCAAAGGCAACAACAAGGGGGGTATAACCAACAAGGTTCTAACAATTATCAAAACCCTCCTCCTTTGGCTCCTGTACCTCAGAAGAGTTCAACTGATGTCATATTGGAGCAAATGAGCAAAAACTTTACGGAGATAAAGAAGGACATGGTTGAGATGAACTACAAACATGGTTCCGCCATCAAAAATCTTGAAACTCAATTTGGTCAAGTGGTGGAACATGTTCAGTTGAAGGGCGGTTTACCGAGTAACACCGAGAAGAATCCAAAAAGTGTAAACGCCATCTTAACTCGAAGTGGTAAAGTTTTGAGGACGAATGGAGAAAAGAAAGTCCTATAGGAGGACAAAGCTAGAAAAGCTCCTATTGAGACCGAAGCGGGGGCCATGGATGGTGACATAGATGGGATTGAAGATGATGAAGATCATGAAGAATATGTCAAGAAGAAGGAATTGGAGAAGAAAGAAGCTCAAGCTAGGGGAGATTATGTGGTTGTCGATGTGAAAGAGGAGGACTCAACTAGGAGAGAAGGGAAAGAGCCAATGAAAGAGCCGTCCTCCCCACGCACCAAAGGTAAGAAAGGTATGATCCCTCCTCCTTCTAAGGATTTTGATTTGAGTACTCTCCCTTATCCCCCTAAGAATCATAGACAAAGTTGCTTGAATAAAGCACAAACTCGATTTATTGAGATTTTGCGAAAAATTGATTTGAACATTCCTTTTCTTGAAGCACTTGCAAACATGCCCTCTTATTGTAAGTTCTTAAAAGAGTTGTTAACCAAAAAGGGTAAAATGCAAGAAGTTGTGTGTCTTAATGAAGAGTGTTCCGCTATTTTTGATGGAAAGTCTAGGATTCCCCCGAAAGTTAGAGACAAGGGTAGTTTCACTATTCCGGTTACTATTGGTACGACTCATTTTCCTAGTGTTCTATGTGATTTGAGGGCTAGTGTAAGCTTAATGCCCCGTGCTATATATGAAAGTCTTGACCTAGGAGAGTTGGAGCCAACGGGGATGACCCTTCAAATGGCGGATAGGTCTATAAGGGAGCCTATGGGAGTGATAGAGGATGTCATAGTGAAAGTGGATAAGTTTGCCTTCCCGGTAGATTTTGTGGTACTAGACATGGAGATGGACTCTAAAACACCTTTGTTGTTAGGACGTCCCTTTTTAAACACCGGAAGGACTTTGATAGATGTTGCGAGTGGAGAGATTATTTTGAGAGTTGGAGATGAAAAAGTCGCGGTCAATGTTTATAAAGCCATGAAACATCCTAAGGAGAGCACCGAGGACTGTTTTTCTGTTGATGCTATATATCCTTGCGTTTCGGAACATGTTGACATGCAGGTTTATAAAGATAACTCCGATGAATGCATGGCAAGAGTGAGTGCGGAACATGATGAAGAAGAAGAGTTGGAAGAGGAAGCAATAGAGCTAGAAGAGACGGCTTTCGTGGGTGAAAAGTGGACCGAGAAGATTGATCTTGGGCTTGAAGGAGAGCTAGAAAAGCCATCAATTGAGGACCCACCGAAAGATTTGAAGATGAAGCCGCTTCCACCCCATTTAAAGTATGTTTTTCTTGAAAATGATGATTTACTTCCTTTGATTATTTCTGCTACACTAACGGCTTTGCAGGAAGATGAGTTAGTGAAGATGCTTAAGAAGCTTAAGCGTGCTTTTGGGTGGAAGATGTGTGATCTCAAGGGCATAAGTCCCACCATTTGTCAACACAAGATTATTCTAGAAGATGGAGCGAAGCCGGTAAGGCAACCCCAAAGAAGACTCAATCCACATCTCCAAGAGGTTGTGAGGAAGGATGTGGTCACAATGTTGAAGCTAGGGATTATCTATGCCATTTTGGATAGCAAGTGGGTGAGTCCCACCCAAGTGGTGCCGAAGAAGGGAGGTATGACCGTGGAGATCAATGACAAAGGTGAGGAGGTGCCTAAGTGTTTGGTAAGTGGTCATAGAATTTGCATTGATTATCGTAAGCTAAATGACCAAACCCGTAAAGATCATTTCCCCCTCCCTTTTATTGATCAAATGTTTGAAAGATTGAGTGGCCATGCTTTTTATTGTTTTCTTGATGGGTTTAGCGGGTATTACCAAATACATGTGGCCTTAGAGGACCAAGAAAAGACTACCTATACTTGCCCCTATGGTACTTTTGCCTTCCGTAGGATGCCTTTTGGGTTGTGTAATGCACCCGCGACATTCCAACGGTGCATGGTTGCCATATTTGCGGATATGATTGAAAAGTTTTTAGAAGTCTTTATGGATGATTTTAGTGTGTTTGGTGATTCCTTTGAGGAATGTCTAGATAATCTTGAAAAGGTGTTGAGTAGATGTGAGGAGACGAATTTGGTGCTAAATTGGGAGAAGTGTCATTTGATGGTTACGGAGGGGATAGTCTTAGGGCATAAGATATCTAGTAAGGGTATAGAGGTAGACAAGGCTAAGGTTGAAGCGATAGCTAGGCTTCCTATGCCCACCAACCTAAAGACTCTTAGGGGTTTTCTAGGCCATGTGGGGTTCTATCGTAGGTTCATTAAGGATTTTTCGAAAATAGCCCGTCCTCTTACCCTTCTTCTTGGAAAAGACGTCCCGTTTGATTTCGACCAAGCTTGTGTAGAAGCATTCTTGAAGCTCAAGCAATTGCTTGTATCCGCTCCTATCTTAGTTGCCCCGACGTGGGATCAAGAATTTGAGCTCATGTGTGATGCGAGTGACACCGCGGTTGGTGCGGTCCTCGGTCAAAAGATCGACAAAATCTTCAAGCCTATTGCTTATGCTAGTCACACCTTGAATCCGGCCCAACAAAACTACACCACCACTGAAAAAGAGCTTTTAGCAGTCGTCTTTGCGTTCGATAAGTTTAGGTCTCATCTCGTAGGTTCTCGGGTAGTTGTCCACACGGATCATGCCGCTTTGCGTTATCTCTTCGCCAAGCAAGATGCCAAGCCCCGTCTCTTGAGGTGGATTTTGCTCTTGCAAGAGTTTGATCTAGAGATCCGTGATAGGAAAGGTTGTGAGAATGTCGTAGCCGACCACTTAAGTCGTATGGAGCTTAGTGAGGAGTTGATTAAGGCACAAAGGGAGATAAATGATTCTTTTCCTCACGAGCAACTTTATGCACTTGACACCCTACTTCCGGCTAAGAAAGGCAACTTTCTAAAAATCGGTAAGGAAGGTAGTCCTTGGTTTGCTCCTTTTGTCAACTACCACGAGTGCGGTTTTGTAGATCCCGACCTTGATTCGAACCAAAGACGTAAATTCCTTAGTGAGGTTGGTAAGTATGTGTGGGAAGATCCTTGTTTATATAGGTTGTGTTCGGATTGCATTTTGAGGAGGTGCATCCCGGAAAGTGAAATTTTGAGTGCGCTTTCTTTTTGTCACGACAAAGAGGCCGGAGGCCATTTCTCGGGGCAACGGACCGCTTTGAAAGTGTTGCAAAGTGGGCTATATTGGCCCACTCTATTCTGAGACGCACATGCTTATGTGAAATCTTGTGACGCTTGTCAAAGGTCCGGACGTATATCTAGGAGGAGTGAGATGCCTCAGAAGCCGATCATAGTGTGTGAGATTTTTGACGTGTGGGGCATTGATTTCATGGGCCCCTACCCTTCTTCGTGTGGTAACAAGTATATCCTAGTCGCGTGTGATTATGTGTCCAAATGGGTCGAAGCCTTAGCCTCACCCACCAATGATAGGATTTCTTAGAAAGAACATCTTTTGTCGGTTTGGGGTGCCTCGTGCTATAATCAGTGATAATGGAAGCCATTTTGCCAACAAGCCGTTTGATAAGCTTTTAGAGAAGTATGGGGTGAAACACAAATTAGGTACCGCTTACCATCCCCAAACGAGTTGTCAAGTTGAAGTCACGAATAGGGGTATTAAGCGTATCTTAGAGAGGACGGTAGACACGAATGTCAAGAGTTGGTCTTTAAAGTTAGATGATGCTTTGTGGGCCCATAGGACAGCCTTTAAGACACCCCTAGGCATGTCACCTTACATGATAGTCTATGGCAAATCTTGTCATCTTCCCGTAGAGATCGAACACAAGGCTTATTGGGCCATCAAAATGCTAAATCTCGATGACACCTTAATTGGTGAGAAGCGTATGGCCCAATTGAATGAACTAGATGAGTTCCGCCTTTGTGCTTATGACCTTTCCATGAAGTATAAGGAAAAGACTAAGTTACTCCATGATAAGTTGATTAAACCTCGTGTTTTCAATGAGGGTGACGAAGTCTTATTCTACAATACTCGTTTGCATCTCTTCCAAGGGAAGTTGAAGTCTAGGTGGTCCGGTCCCTATGTTGTGTCAAAAGTCTATCCGTCCGGTGCTATTGAAATCACCCATCCTAAGTTTGGCACATTTACCACCAATGGCTTGCGGCTGAAAAGGTATGAGAGGTTGCCTTACGATGAAGCACTAGAAATAGTGCACCTTGAAGACCCCATACCTTGTGATGAATTTTGTAAGTCTTGTCATGGACTTTAAATCTTGACTCGTATAATCCTTAATCCATCTTTCCATCTTTCTACCCTTTCTCGTCTCGTGCCAACGGTATAACTTTGAAAAAAGTTGGCAACGTATAATCCATCTTGTCGAGCCAACGACGTAAAACAAAGGCGCTTGAGGGAGGCAACCCACCATTTCGTAGTTTGTTGAGTGAGTTTGATGTTTCTAGTGGTCTCGGGGCTGTTAGAATCAAGTGTGGGGTAGAAATCTTGAGTTTTCCTAGTTTCTGGTTCCAAACGCCCGTTCAGACCTTTCAAACGTGCGTTTAAAGCTTTTCCCTGCCAAACGCGCGTTTAGAACCATTTCAAACGCGCGTTTGAGGCCTAAACTCTCTGAATATGAATTCTCGTCCCAAACGCACGTTTCACTAGTCAAACGCGCGTTTGGACATGCGAAACGCGCGTTTCACTCATTCCAAACGCGTGTTTGGGACCTCCACCTATAAATACCTGCAACTCGAACCGGCGTTTCATAATCGCGATTTTCCCAACCCTAAACGTCCGGCAGCCGCTTTTCAACCCCTTTTCACTCGAAATCCCTCATTTCTCAACCGTTTTTGGCGATCTAAAGCCCAAACAACACCCCTCGATCTCTTCTTTTGATTTCATCAAGCCATTCCAACAGCAAATCCTCCAAATCCTCGATTCAATCTTCACTTTTGGCGGTTTTTGGCCAAGGTCGAATTTGGTCGTTTGTGACGTTTCGAGGCTCGTTCTTCGCTCCAAATCGTTCGTATCGTCTCTTTTAAGCATAGAACAGGTATATTTTGGTTTTACGTTTAAGTTTCGGTTAGGGATAGATTTTGCCTATTTTGGTTTAACGCCCCTATATCGTTATTTGTTGATTATTGATTTGTATATCCTGTTTCTGTTTGTTTTGTTTGTTTTGTTGATCAATGATGAATGGTGTGACTCTCGTGGGGTTTCGTTTGGTTGGTTGGTTTGTTTTGAAATCCCGGTTGGATGATAACCGGGTCGTTTTGTTGTTGATATTGGTTGTTTGGTGATGTTTGGGTGCATTCAGAGATAATGAGGGAGACTAAGCGTAAGGAAACCGAGGGTAAAGGTAAGGGGAAGCAGCCGGTAACAAAGCATATGCCCAAGAAACATAAAACCATAGTTTACCCTCAGGTACCTAAGGGTGGCATTAGAATCAGTGATACGGGCCGTGTAGGGAGTAGGAATCCTCGAGCCCTTAGGCCAGCGGGACAGTTGAGGGATGAGACCTCAGACGAAGATTTTGAGCCAGATACCGAGGGGAGGAACACCAGCAGTGATAGTAGTGATAGTGAGGAGGCTACGGACCTTGAGAGCGATGTGCCCTTGGCACATTTGCAATCCAAAACTGTAAGAACTAGTGCTCCACCTCCTCCTCAGACTACCCCTCCACAGAGTGCCTCCGAGCAAGACCCTCCTCTAGCCCCTCCTCCTGATGACATTATTCCTTTCGAGCAGCGTTTTAACTCACCGGTTGCCTTGTCTAATTATAATGAGTATATAGCTGTGAAGAATATGTGTTATGAGAGGGGGCTAGACCTCAAAGCTGTGCCTCAAAACTTCATTGATGATTTGAGAAAGAGAGGGTGGAATAATCTGATTTATGAACCAGAGGGGCATCTAAATCTGTCAATAGTCCGGGAATGGTATGCAAATTTCAGTGTGGCTAATCTGGAGTCCGGGTTCATCAAAGTTAGAGGGGTTAATGTCACATGGTCCGTCAAGGCTATAAATGATTATTACCGGATACCGGCTTTCGAGGGTCAAGACTATATCAGTTGGTTTGCGGCGAGATCACATTAGGAAACTACTAAAAATCTGGATCCGTTAGAAGAGATGAGGAAGGCCATTAATCCTGACTTACAGTGGGTTTCAAAAGGGAGCAATTTGAGAAGTCAGTTGGTGACGACGACTTGGCCGGATGTTTGGAAAGTAAAGGCAAAGTTTTCCCAGAACCGTCTACTACCGAAGGACAACATAACGCACTTCCACATTAAGGATTTGCAACTGTTGTATGCTCTACACTATAATCTGAAGGTAGACGTCGGGAAAATCATTTTTGAGGAGTTTAGAGAAAACCAGAAGGTTAAGCGTCGGATGATCATGTGCCCTTACCTTATTCATGGCTTGTGCAAGGGAGCATTGGTAAAGGAATATCCAGAAGATCAGATCCTGAGGAAGAAGACTCTCCCTGTGATGCCTAAACCGTTCAACGCCCGCACCGCTTTCAAACCTCCTAGGCCCACCCCACGAACTATTCACATCGTCCTCCGCCCCACCGCCCCCACTACTTCCACCACACTCCCCATACCTCCTCCTGTCATATCCTCCACCACCACCACTACCATACCCCCACCTCCACCTTCTACTACTGGACCTTCCACCACACCTACACCTTCACCTTCTACACCTACTACCGGGGGGCCGTGGCTTAGTGAGCGGCGGGGGGCTTACGATTGCGCACAAACAGAGAGATTGGATGGGCGATCCCGAGGTGACACCGAACGGCATAGTGGAGAATCACAGTATTAGCTCAGGAGATGGGGGTTGAACTCCCTTCATTGGATCTGGATATCTCACCGTTTCTGTATACACCGGAGATTGAGGAGGATTTGCAGCGAGTCATAGAGGATTCATTTGTTGCTGAGCCAGAAGAGGGATTTGATGATATTGATTTGGATGATCCAGCTAGGACAGAGGTAGCTGGGACAGAGGCAAATGAGGCAATGAGTGCAGAGGGACCGGGACGAGGCGAGGGGCAGTCTTTGCCGCAGGCCTTCACAGACCGAGAGTGCAGCTGCTGTGGTTGCACCATCATCGGGCACACTGCTCCACTCATCGACGTATAGGGACATGGAGCAGACTAGCATGTTATCTCATGCAAATTTTTATTTTCGATCACTCATTAGTACATCTCTTTTATACTTTGATGTTTCATTGACTTTTGGCGTTCTTTCATCATACTTTTGACACACTTCACTTCACATACACGCGCACTTATTTTTGAGCCCCTGAGGCCTGCTTGACCGTGTATGTTTTCCTTTTTCATCGACTGATACTTTGGGATGACGAGGATAGTATTGTTGGTTTATATTTAATGCATGGATGTTCTGTTTTTATTTGATTCGATTGTATCCTTCCATTGCATATCCCGTCTTCCCCCCTCATTATGCTTTGATCTAAATCCTTGTGGCTTAGACTCGTTATTTTATGCACCCGCTTACCCTATTGCTTGCTTTTTAGCACGCTGGATTCATCGCCCCGTGCATCTTGTTTGTCTTTGTTTCTGTTGATCTCGCGCTCAGGTTACGGGATGGATTCATACGAGGTTATCACGAAGTTTCGAGTCACGGTTACGCCTTTCTGCTGGTCTTTTGGCAAGCGGCTAAGTCTTTTACGCTTATCTCTCACACTGCGAGGACAAAGTGTTTCGTTTAAGTGTGGGGTGGGGACTTAGCCGTTTTCTTGTTTTTATTGTTGAATGTGCCTCATATATGGTATACTTAGCCTATGATCGGGCTTGAGTCGATTTTTTGGGTAATTTTAAAATTTTTTCAAGGGTTTCCGACACTGTGTTGTGTGTGCTATGTCCATATTCGAGTGGTGGCCAACTTAGTAAGGCCCCGAACGTGTGCATTTCGGTTTGACTTTATCTTGAGAATAGAGTATATTAATTTCACGTGAAGCTACACTTTGTGCACAATTTGATTGCTACCACATCTCATATCACTAGTCTCGAGACGAAATAGAAAGGTTTACCTAAGTAGGATACGGGATGACGGTTATGGCGTCTCTTTGACCCTACCAAAGCCAAATAAGCCTTGTCCCGGACATTAGACCTTCGTAGCCCCTCTCATCCTTGATAGAATGGTCTGACCACCATTCATTTTATAGCCGTTTTGTTACTTAGTCAGAAACCTACCTTGAGCCTTAATTATGGTCACGTTCCCTTCATTTACACCTTACGAGTGGACTTAGTCTTTTGTTAGGCCACACTTTCCAAGACAAGTGTGGGGTGGGGGAAATGATATTGTGATGGGTTGGTGTTTTCTTGGTTTGGAGCTATAAGGATAAGAGGAGCTCAATTGGGTGTAATGTTTGGGGTTTGGCCCAAAAAGAAAAAGAAAAATCTGTGAAATTCTTCATTCTTTTAAAAAAAAAGAAAAAAAAAAGAGAGAACTCAATCAATCAAAGTTCAAAATAAATTATAAAGTTCTCAATAAATAAGAGTTTGGTGTATATAAATAAAGGGTTGGAAACAAGTAAGGAGCTCAAAAGTTATACTTATGATGTTGGGGTTGGGATAGTGAGATAGGTGCTAATGTATTCGACCTCACCTTATAAAACTTGAAACATAGTTGAATTAGGCAATGAGTTCGGGTATGTTAGTATCCTATGGTCCCCAAAGTTCTATACTAATCAAAAAGGAGTTTGGGTGGTTTGTATGGTAGAGAAAAGGTGGTACACTTGTTGATTAGGTTCACTCGTACTTCTTTTTCTCCAGTTCCCAAAGTACCCTTTTCGATTAACCTGAATCACCCTAGCCTAACGTTATAACCCTTCAAGTCCTACCCGATTGTGTCCAAACTTAGTGACCTTGATTAGTGGAGAGGGTAGTGGTATGAGACAGTTGGTAGACTTTTGGTCGGGATTCAAGCCCCGACAATCACTTTGAACACTTGGATGTAGCTCGGCACCACACACACTCTATTTTCTTGATAATGTTACACCGGTGTGTGTATGTTCGTTGTATTACTTTGTGGTTACATCGATGGTGTGGATAGTAGCACCTACGTCACAATGTTGAATCCCTTGGTTTGCTTTAAAACGCCTAGTTTACTCGAGGGCGAGCAAAGGCTAAGTGTGGGGTGGTTGATGGGAGTCAACTTTACGTGACTCCGGTGCATTAATTACCCCCATTTACCACACTTTCAGCACATTTTTGGTTAAATGGGTCCATTTTCGAGGTGATATCGTGAGCTTATGGCACGGGGAATGAATCCGTCACCTTGATGGATTATTACCACTTATTTGTTGATATTAACCCCATTCCCGAGCACGTTTACCCTCCGGAATTGTTTGGATGTTGTGGTTGTTTTGGATATTGAAGGGTATTGGTGTCTCGAGGACCAGGAAGGTGATGATTTATGGTGAAAAAGCATGATCGAGGCAAGACGATGGTCCAAAAAGGAAGAAAAGTGAAGATTTGGGGAAACAGGGGTTCAAACGCACGTTTGAACCCTCCAAACGCGCGTTCCAGAAGTCCAGATTTGATTCAGAGTTCAAGCCCTCCAAACGCGCGTTTGAAATCACCTTAAAAGCGCGTTTGAAGTCTGCGAACGACGCGTTCAAGTCATCCAAACGCGTTCGGATGAAGAACAGTCAAGTCCACGCCTGAATTTATCACGAAACACACGTTCCAACTAAGCGAAACGTGCGTTTGAAGATTCCAAACGCCCGTTCCAGCTCCTAAACGCGCGTTCGAACCAATTTTTCTGCAGATTTTTCCTCCACCTATAAATACCCCCCTTAGACCATTTCTTGAGATATCTAGCTTTTCTTAGCAAAACTCTACTCATTTCTTGCTCGAATTTTGTAATAGCTTAGAATACTCTCTCTTAGTGTAAATCAACAACATCTTAGCTTAATATTTCCATTTCTTAGCTTAGATTTTCATTCCAAACTCTAAGAGACCACCTTTTAATTACTTCTTTACTTTGTACTTTTTGGATCTCAACTCGAATTTCTGCAATTTTATGGTATATTTCTCTTCTCTTTTACTTGTTATGGCTCTTATTTACTGTTTTGTGCATGTTTTGATTAGTATAATGAGTAGCTAAACACCTACATAGTCGAATCATGTGAAATTTGGTGAAATCACCCTTTGGGTGATGAAATTGGGAGTGGGTAGTGCTTTTTATTGTTGTATCATGCATATTTCACGTTTTAGAACTTGTTATAACGGATTTTGGCTAGATTGATCTCCTAGGTCAAAAATCACACACATCACTCTTGAGAGTTGTTCAGATGGAGGGGTGTGGGAAAAGGGTTCTAAGATCATTGCATATAGTGAGGTCACTCGTTTTAACGTTTAAACGGCTCTCGTGTATTATTGTCTTGTGAATGAATCTCTCTTAGGGGAGGTTAGTTGACTTGGCATAAGGTGTTGGGGAAGAGTTGTTCAGACCTTAGCACCGGGATTAGGAGTTCGTACCCGTGCAATTGAATGTAAGAGTTCGTTTGTTGTTGCACACTCCCGGTTTTATCTTTCCTTGGGGTGAAACTAGCTATTTTGATCATGGTTCGGCTATGTCTCTTTAACTATCTCTAAAACCTAGTAGTTTAATCTTCTTTCGTTCTTTTTATCTTTAGATTCGTTAGTTAGAATCACTTAGTGTCGTTGTAGTAAACAAAACCTTAAGAACATTGATCACCTAGACTAAGCATTACGTTCACTTTGGTACTTGCAAGCACGATTCCTTTGGGTTCGACCTCGTACTCCTGTAGCTATTCTAGCAATCGACCCGGTACACTGCCGGTTAGAGAGTTAGTTTGCCCACGGTTTCGAGTCCTTTATAAATTGTTTTTGTTGGGGTAAATTTTAGCTCAATCAAACATCAAATAGCAATACATCTCTCGATATCGATTGCATAACAAATAATCATGGAAAAGATACAACTTTAATCAAATTCACAAAACAAATCTAGATTGGAAATAAAGAACTCAATAAAGCAGATTCACATAGTTTGAACAATTGCTCAGCCTCCAAGCATTCAAAGACATAAAATAGCGACAAAACGAAAATAAAAACAAGAAAAATCGCAACCTTGACCTCCCCTAAGCGGTGGGGCCGCCTAGGTTTTCTCCTAATGATTGTGTATCAATAGGTCTCAATAATGTATGTTTAGGTTGAAATACGCTACTGGTATTTATAGAAAAGTAAAGTAATTTCGCCGCTATATGTCGTAAACAGGGCGCCCGTCCAACTTTCTGGACGCCCGTCCAAGATACCTTGGACTTGGTTTAGACGCCCGTCCACTCAGCGTCCAAACTCTCTGAATCAACTTTCTTCTCCTGGACGCTCGTCCATCGCTTCAGACGCCAGTTCAGTGGACGGTAGTTCAAGATTCTGGATGCTCGTCCACCATCTTCACTTCAACTTCAAACTTGAGCTCCAATCTTCTTCCTTCTTCTTCTACTTGCATTTAGATCTTCAAATGAACACCATTCATGCTCGTTCCACCTCATGCAAGCGTACCTACATCACGATAAAAACATGCAAAATGTAACATCTTACATCTAAAGATATTTATCCAATAAAATCACATAATTAGCTCGGTTTTGCACTTTAATACTTCTAAAACTCATTTGCTCAATATTTCAATATAAAGCTCGATTTCTATGAGAAACATACGAATATGGAGAGAATTGTTACAAAATATATCCTTATAAAACGTATAAAATCACCCTTAATAACTCCCCCACACTTAAACCTTGCTCGTCCCGAGCAAGACAAAACAAAAACTAGGCGTAGGATAACAAAATTCCAACCAAAAATACATACAGTCATTTTCAACAAATATAAAGCATATGTAATAAATTAGACGTTCACCCCGGTGTGTGTGCATAGCCATATTAAACTTCCACTAAGTCCACACTTGAATTTTTCTCAAGCAACTAGCAAATACCCGTCTAAACCAGCAATAACCGACACTTATAACACGCACCCTACAAAACATAACATGTCCCAAAAAAAAAAATGCGTTTAGGATCTTTCCGACATACTCAGAGGATAATCCCTACAACATATCTTTCAGTTTATACTGGGGATAGTCAGAAGATAACTAAAGTTCCTACCAACTTTCCATAGTACCATTCGCCAAATTTTCTTTAAGATTAACTTAATTCCACATATATAGCATATGCCCTCACTCCCAGCAATAAGATGTTTCGTGATAACACCCTAGCTGGACTACTATCATCAGGCAGTCGGGAGCTATTGAACCTCATAGTGGTATAGGACATTTCGTGATAATGCCCTACCGCACTCAAATCATTGGCAGCAACATCCGACATACACATATTTTATTCATATTATTCATCTTAGATTGGTATACAAACCTTAAGATATATCCCTCCTATCACATTCAAACCTTCAGATATTCACAGAATATCATACTCCGACTCTAACCACAAACTATTATAATTCTCCGAACATGCATATTAGCACTAAGTACAAAATTATAAGATAATCGAAAATTACTAACCCAAACGGATACAGCTTTATATTTTAGCTCATCATTTAATATGGCTCGTGAAAAATAATATCGGGTGAAACAACTAACTTACTAAACATACAGTATACAGCATCAATGACTATATAGTATCGAACAAAGATTATGCATTGCTTACTCGGGACAAAACAAAAACAAAAATTTTGAAAAACTAAGCTCATTTTGCATAGAATCATAATATAATTAAGCAAATGGTAGATACACATAACCATTCCCTCCCCCACACTTAAATCACAACGTGTCCTCATGTTGTGCAGAATTAAAGAAAAGATAAAAGAACTTAGCTGATTTGGTAACAGATACTTGAAGATGGCGATTCTGGAAGTGGCCATGATCCAGAAATGCCTGATGAAAGCAGTAGACTGTGGACCATCCACCGGAAAACTGGCTTCATCTGAAAGCTCACAATTGCTATCGAAAATATCCTGCACACTTGAAAAACAAAACAAGACGGACCTCGGGGGTAGGGGAATATAACATATTGCGCAGAAAAGTTTGATATAAGCACAGGAAATAATTGCTCAGATGGAAAAATCATCCCACGGGGAAAACACAGGACATCTAAGCGTCAAATAAGCCACAGAAGCTTATAATACAAATAAGCCCAACAAGTGCATACAGAACTAAGGATAGAGGACACTACAAAGTAGCAGGGCTAGGTGCATTAAAAGGAAAAATAAAAATACATAAGAAAAATAGAATAAAATACAATGCAACTAAATGATATGCAATTATACTAATAAGGCAAAAAGAAAATAAAGAAAATAAACTAGTACAACTAATTCCATAGATATCACCCTAATCTAAGCGAGGTCAAAAATATAAACGTCTACTAAATAACGCCACAGAAGCGTAACAAAATTTGATTATGCAAAGCCACAGAAGCTTGCCATGTAAAGTGTAGACGTGCCTTAAGACTCATCAGAAAGTGATAGCAACGGAAAACCGACAGTAGCTATACTAAAGCAAATATAATTCATATAGAAAAGAAAATTGAAAGTGTAAACGGTCTTAAGGATTACAAGGTCCATCTAAAAGTGAAAGCGACGGAAAACCGACAGTAGCTACAGATGAATCAAGTAAGGGACAACAAAAACAAACGACCCCTAAACAACCCTAACACCCTAGATAGACGACAAAAGGAACAGCATAAATCAAATTGGAATCACGTCTAACTAGGTGAGTTACTCAACATGGATTGCATTAGATGGAAAGGAAACCATAACGGTGAAAGAATAGGACATCTACGCATATACAAAGGCCACAGAGGCTCTCATTAAAACATCCATGTCGAATATGTATATAAAAAAAATTAATTAATTATTTAACATGAATTCGTAGATGGAATGATGTAAACATGCAAGTTCAGAACATCTACGTAAAAATAATTAGCCACAGAAGCTCATATGAAAGTATCCACGTCACATAAAGCATTAAAAATCAAGTCAAGAGAAATTTGGAACCTGAACGTGCGTTCAACATACCAAACGGGCGGTTGCCTGGAAATTTTGCACTGGACGGGCGTTCAATGAGCCGAACGCCCGTTTGAAAGTTCGATACAGCAACGTGCAACTTAGTAAAGCACAGCCGAAAACCCTAGACTAACATCTTAAACTCATAGCAATTCAGATCATCAAATCACACATACAGCAGCCACGGATAAATTTAAGCACAGAGCACACTAGGTTACAGATTAGGTTACACTTCACGTTTAACAAATCGAGTAAAAAACATTTTGCACATTCTTAACCCAACGGTCATCGAAACATGGCAAAAATAAAAACTCTCAATTTGTGTGACGCTACTTTTATTGAAAGAAACGGAAACAGAGATAGAAATCTACCTACGAAAAATTTAAAACAAAAAACAAGAAAACGATAAAAGGGAGAAAAACGTGTTGAAAACTTCTGAGCCCAAAATGGAAGGGAAAACAGTGGATTTTGACCTCGAAAACGGTGTTGAACGGCCATAGGCCGTTCATCATGTCGTCGGCGTCGGAACGAGCTTTCCGAATTGGGGTCCTGTGTTCCAAACGGACACTCGAGCCGAAAGTTACGGCCAAAATACTACCGTGTGCTAAAACGATCCCTTTTATCCAAAAGTTCGATCGCTAAAAACGTGGAGTCAGATAATTCAACCTCAGATGTCCCCGAATCAATGTAGAAACTAGAAAGGATAGAAACAAAAACCTATCTACGAAAAATTCGTAACAAAAACAGAAAAATTAATAGAAACTAGACAATCAGACGATTCCCGGCAACGGCGCCAAAAACTTGTTTTTGGTTCCGTTATGGAATACTCACCACTATACTACCTTAGAAAAATTAATAATGAATCTGGACAACCGCACCGATTCCCGGCAACGGCGCCAAAAACTTGTCACGGATTTTATCTAATGAAAAATAACAAGTAATAAATTTATAAATCCGGTATTCCCCAAGTGTAGGGATCGTAGTATAGCGATTAATACCGGAGTCGATCACAGGGAATCGGGGTATCTAGTTCATTAATTTTCCTAAGATTGATACTATTATTTATTACTAAACCTAAACTAAAACGGAAAATAAACTGGACAGAGGATTGTCAGTCCAAAGCCAGGAAGGATAAAAGCGAAAAACGAAATCTAAACTATAAACTATAAAATAAACGGTAAATAAGAAGATGATCATGGTGATTGAACAACGCACAAACAATAATCCACCGATCCCGCAACCCTTAATTTCCTCTTTAAAGTTGTCTTGTGATGATTTAATTAAAGATGTGGTTCACCTATCAAACGTATGAATTTCTACTCTCGTAGATAATTCGCCTATCAATCTCTCATCTCTCGATATATAAGATTGACGCTCTCAAAACAAGGTGTAAGATCTCTCAATCTAGCAACCTAGAAATCTAACCTCTCAACTCTCGTTATGTCAAGGTTAAAAATCCCATCTTTCCTATGGTGATCTAAGGTTTACACCGACTCTCGTCATACGGTAAACATCAAATAGCAATACATCTCTCGATATCGATTGCATAACAAATAATCATGGAAAAGATACAACTTTAATCAAATTCACAAAACAATTCTAGATTGAAAATAAAGAACCTGCTGAAACGGATTCACATGGTTTGAACAATTTCTCAGCCTCCAAGCATTCAGCATAAAATAGCTGCAAAACGAAAATAAAAACAAGAAAAATCGCAACCCTTGACCTCTCCAAAGAAATTTCAGGCGCCTAGGGTTTTCTCCTAATGATTGTGTATCAATAGGTCTCAATAATGTATGTTTAGGAGGTTGAAATACGCTATTGGTATTTATAGAAAAGTAAAGTAATTTCTTTTGCTATGTCGGCTTAAGGACGCCCGTCCAACTTTCTGGACGCCCGTCCAAGATACCTTGGACTTGGTTCAGACGCCCGTCCACTCAGCGTCCAAACTCTCTGGAATCAACTTTCTTCTCTGGACGCTCGTCCATCGCTTGACGCCTTGATTCACGGCTGGGCGGTAGTTCAAGATGCGGGCGACTCGTCCACCATCTTCACTTCAACTTCAAACATGAGCTCCAATCTTCTTCCTTCTTCTTCTACTTGCATTTAGATCTTCAAATGAACACCATTCATGATCGTTCCACCTCATGCAAGCGTACCTACATCACGATAAAAACATGCAAAATGTAACATCTTACATCTAAAGATATTTATCCAATAAAATCACATAATTAGCTCGGTTTTGCACTTTAATACTTCTAAAACTCATTTTCTCAATATTTCAATATAAAGCTCGATTTCTATGAGAAACATACGAATATGGAGAGAATTTTTACAAAATATATCCTTATAAAACGTATAAAATCACCCTTAACAATGTACTTACCCCGTTACTTTTTGTTTGTCTTTCTCTTTCCCCAAAGAAGATGAACAGGTTGCTAACGCTGATGAGTTCTTTGATGAGGACGTGTGAGACGGAGCTCGTGAAGATTTAGTTCTTTTAGTTTTAATTCTTTCAACGATGTTGTTGATTCAAGTTCAAACATTGTTGTCTTTCTTTTGGATTAGTTCCGTTTAAGTTCTTTTGGATTTAACGTTGGATGTTTAGTATTCTTTATTGGATTTAGTTTTACAGCATTGAAAACCGTGTGTTCGATCTTTTGCCTTTTGTTTTCCCGAGTCGTTTTGTCTTCCGCGTCGTTTGGTTCTGATGTATGACGTAAGACTTACATATATTATTGAATTTATTTGATAATATATGTGCCGAGCGCTCTTTCCGGATAAGGACTCGGTGTCCGGGAATGGGGCGTTACAGAGGTTCTTCCCTGTTGAGTCGGATCTGTGTTCTTCTTGGCGGTATTCTTTGGTGGTGCCATAATGTCTGTAGGGATTCTGGCTTGTTAGATCGATTATCAGTAGAAGGCCTTCCTTCTAGCGCCAATGACGATGCTGGAAACCGTCCGGTAATCAATGCGGGTCAATCTTTTGTGTGATAATGATCAAAAACCCTAGAAACCCTAATGTATGACAGAGGGACAAGTTGTTTGGTGTGTTCGGACTGAGCTCTCGGAATATTTCTGAGAGTTGCCTACGTATCCAATAGTCGAATTGGAATCAAGTCATCCGTAGTTCCTTAGGGTTGTTTATATAGGTGATATTTCGCCCCTATTACTTGTTGAGCAAGTATTATTATTAATAATTAATCCCTAAGGATATATACGACTCAATCCCTAAAATCAGAGATAATTGTGGACATATTTAATGTCAAGATTGGAGTCTTTATGACTGAGGATTCTTTCCATGTATGATTATCCCTCACGCAGAATAACAACGGCGTTGTTCAGGATATCCCCCGCTCAGCCCCCAGAACCAATACGGCCGAACTGGGCAGCTCCTCTTCGCCAGACCTTAACCGTCATGCGTCACATGGAGGAGAAGCTCATACCGATCTTCCGTGGTAGACGATCTGCCCTCTGTCCGGCCTTTAGGGCGTTTGGCCCTTAAAGCCCTAAACTCAAGGAGTGGTAATTTATTGAGCACCCCTACAGGTGACACGTGGCGTAATTCGGGTCGGGCATCATCATAAGCCCCCCAGATCTGGCCTAACTTCTTAGTTGGTCAGATCTGCTCTATTTGGCGGTTCGGCCGACCCTTACTCGATCACGCATTTTGAAACCTCCCACTGCCAGCTGGCAGCCTATTAAACTAGCCATCATTGCACACGCGATATACGAGGCGTTTTTCACTCCTTATTATGGCAGCGTCGCTTAAATGTCAGGGAGGAGGTTATAAACCCATCCTTTCACATATCAGGCTTTCCCCCTTCTCGCCTTTGCTATTAATTCGAAGACTTTCCTCAAAATCCACTGCATTTCCAAGTAAGTATCCAACTTTTCTTGCTTTGTTCTTATTCATTTCTTTTTTTTTTTCTTCTACTTTTCCCAGTTTATGAGGGCTAGTACTGCTTCTAGCAGCTCCATTGATAGAGAATTCGAGTCCCATTCTAAATCAGAAACTGAGGTCACTCAACCTTTTATTCAGTTCAGTGGCCCTATTGACATTTCTGCGTTGAACACTGTTGCTGCTCGCGTTAATACCGAGCAGATCGTTACAGATCAGCCCTCATCTAAGTCTAGGTATCATTCTGCCTTTGGTTTTACCTCATTAAATCAGTGCCTCAGAGCCTATATGACTGCTAGAACGGCCATAGGCTGCTTCGGCGTTAGGTCCAAACTAACCCAGGACGGCCTCTTGCAAATCAGTAACCGGTATGGCATAGACATGAACCACTACGCCCCTCAGCTGCCGGGGGGTGCCCATCTCTACGCCCATCAGCCCCCAGAGGGGTACTGCACCGTATATAAAGATCAGTTCGTCTGCGGCCTCAGAGTTCCTTTCTGTCTGGCTTTCTTGGCCGTACTGAGGCATTACCAACTGGAATCTGCCCAGATCGCCCCTAACGGTGCTAGGGCAATCATTGGCTCTGCGATCTTCTTCCGGCTGATGGACACGGAGTTCGACGTGGATCTTTTCAGGACTTTTTACCAACACAAGAAGGTAAGGAACCACAGCGGGTGGTACTATTTCCCGCGCCGCACAGACCACCGGAGGGGGGTCCCCATGCTTTCTACGGGGAAGTCTTCTATCCATGAATGGAAAAACAACTTCTTCTTCATCCGAAACGACGGACACGCTGAATTGAGCAACTGGAATTATTTCCAGCTTCCCTCTGACGTGTGTCCCACTACCGTGGGTGAGCGCTTGCTAGAGGATATCGCCATTGCCCAAGTTGTTCTTGACTTTGAGCAGTGGCCTGATGAGCTGATAGAGGTTGCTCGTTTGACTAATTCCGGTCCTGAGCCTTATCTGAGGCTAACTCAGGACGAGTATAACCATCGTAGGAGCTCTTCCTTTGAGATTCTTTTTATCTTATGCCCTTGTTTTACTTTGTTGTTCCCTTCGAATTTGTGCTAACCATTTCTCTGTTCTTTCAGTGGCCGACGTTGCTGATATCTTTGATCAGGCTCTTGGAGAGGAAGAGGATGTGCCCGGGCAGGATGAACCCCAGCAAAACTTGGAGGTTCCCAGGGGTGGGGTTGAGCCCGAGCCTGAATTGGCCAATCCGGAGGTCAACCCCGAAGTCTCCCCCACTGAGGATCTGCAACAGGGCGACTTGGACTCCGGCACACGTCAGGCCGAACAGAGGGAGGATAGCCTGGTCATCCTTGACGTTTCTGATACGGGTGATCAGGCTCGTCAGCGGTCCCGGTCTGGCCGAAAGAGGCCCAGATCTGGCCACGAGGCTTCTGGGGGGATGTCGGGCTCTTCGGCCGAGTTCCTAGCTGAGCTGCCAGATAAGGATCTGGCATCCATTGTAAGTTTTGTTTTCTTCCAATTTCTGTTCGTTGCCTTTAAACCTTACTGACTCTGTTCGTCTCGTATTTGCTATTTACAGGTGGTTAGAGCTGGGAAGGAAGTTCTCCATTGCCTCAACGATTTCTCCACCCAGAAGGCTTCCTTAGAGAAACGGATCTCTGATCTCTCTGCCAGCTGCAATAAACACAAGGAAGAGTCCTTGTCCAAAGATACCCAGATCGCTGATCTGGAAAAGGTCATGCATGCCCGTGTGGTGAATGAGTTCTGAGCTTCTAGTCTTTGCTCGTGAGGAGGTGTTGGCGAAACTTTGAGCTGATCATGAAGTGTTGGAGACCGCCACGCCTGAGCGAATCGCTCAAGCTATTCATGCGTATAAGAGCTCATCTCACTTTACCGGTGCCCTGAAGGTTTTACTTGGCCCTATTTTGAGCCATGGATATACTCTGGGTGTCAACCAGGCCAAAGAGCAGTGTCCCGAGCTGGTAATCTCCGATCTTCCACATGGCAGGCTTTGCAAACCAGGCGGCAACAAGCTGTATCAGGCCAGACTTGGGGAGTTTCAAGCTGGAGAGGATTTGGCAGAAAAATACGGCCGTCAACCAGCGACCCGTCAGACCAACGTACCGACACTTCTTCTGATCAGCAACAAGGAACAGATGCAAATCTTTAAGAAATTTACTTGTGTTATTTTGTTGAAACTTTGTAATATTTTCCAACTTTTGCTACTTTTTGCTCGACAATTTGTGTTTTTCGGCACTTGTTCTATCATACTTTCTTCATTGGTACTCAGCTCTTCATTGCTATTGCTTTTGTTTTAAGCATAACTTAGGGTACTTTACCCCCCTGAAGTACGTCGTTTACAAAGCTTTGCTTTTCGAATGAGGTGCTTCAGCATATGCGCTGATCGCCTGTCCTGCAGACTTGGGAAGTTTGATTACTTCAACTTTCTAAGTATTATAGAAAGCGCTGATCCTTTTTTTTTTGGGAATTTCTTTTCTGAGACCGACATGCGGTTCAGTTCTTCTACTGAGTCCGACCTACGGATCAGTTCGTTGAGCCTGTCCTGCAGACTTTCCTTGATTTGCCTTGGCAAATTTCTTTTCTGAGACCGACCTGCGGTTCAGTTCTTCTACTAAGTCCGACCTGCGGATCAGTTCGTTGAGCCTGTCCTGCAGACTTTCCTTGATTTGCCTTGGCAAATTTCTTTTCTGAGACCGACCTACGGTTCAGTTCTTCTACTGAGTCCGACCTGCGGATCAATTCATTGAGCCTGTCCTGCAGACTTTCCTTGATTTTCCTTGGCAAATTTCTTTTCTGAGATTTCTGAGATTTCTGAGACCGACCTGCGGTTCAGTTCTTCTACTGAGTCCGACCTGCGGATCAGTTCGTTGAGCCTGTCCTGCAGACTTTCCTTGATTTGCCTTGGCAAATTTCTTTTCTGAGACCGACCTGCGGTTCAGCTCTTCTACTGAGTCCGACCTGCGGATCAGTTTGTTGAGCATGTCCTGCAGATTTTCCTTGATTTGCCTTGGCAAATTTCTTTTCTGAGACCGACCTGCGGTTCAGTTCTTCTACTGAGTCCGACCTGCGGATCAGTTCGTTGAGCCTGTCCTGCAGAATTTCCTTGATTTTCCTTGGAAAATTTCTTTTTGAGTCCGACCTGCGGTTCAGTTCTTCTGTTGAGTCCGACCTGCGGATCAGTTCGTTGAGCCTGTCCTGCAGACTTTCCTTGATTTGCCTTGGCAAATTTCTTTTGTGAAGCCGACCTGCAGCTTAGTTATGATCAAGTAACATAATGACAACGCGTATAGCAGTAAAACTTTTATTCAATATTTGATTTCTTTATATACTTTGTTGAGAATTCAAAATTAACAATGAAAAAAATAGTCTGGAACCTGTCCTAGACATAAAACTTCCTCAAGTTAGAGGCATTCCAGCTGCGGGGCACCGTTCTGCCAGTTGCATCAGCCAGTTGATACACTCCCTTACCATGGACTTTTACCACCTTGTAGGGTCATTCCCAATTTGAATCCAGTTTCCCCCGTGGTAACTGTTTGTTGACTTCATTCTTTCTGAGCACCAGATTCCCTTCTCTAAAATACGAGTGTTTAACTCAAGAATTGTAATACTGAGAAATTCGTTGTTTATACTTAGCCATTCTTATGAAGTCTATGTTACGAGCTTCTTCCAGGTCGTCCTTAGAATGCCTGAGCTCTGCCTCCTGTTGATCTTCTGTGTAGAGCGCTGTTAGCGGAGATGATAAGCCGATCTCGGCTGGGATCACAGATTCGCAGCCGTATGCTAAGCTGAAAGGGGTTTCCCCGGTGGCTGAGTTCGGAGTTGTTCTGTACGCCCATAATATGTTGGTCAAGTGACCTGTCCAATTCTCTTTTTCTTCCTCCAGATGTTTTTTCAGTCCTGCCTTGATCTGCCGGTTGGTCTGTTCGACCTGCCCATTAGCTTGGGGATACCCCACAGAGGTGAAGTGTTGGGTGATGTGCAAGTCATTGCACCATTCTCTGACGACCCTGTCTTCGAACTGAGTCCTATTGTCCGAGACCAAAGTTTTTGGTATTCCATACCTGCATACTATGCTCTTCCATAGAAATTTATGTATCTGCCTTCATATTATTGTAGCCAGTGGTTCAGTGATAAGGGAAAAATTCACTATTATTTTTATAACTTTTGACTCCATTTCTGATATCATTTCGAGCACTTTTATATCAATTAAAGTCATTAATTCCTAAGTTTCATAAAAATATATAAGTCGTGACTATTTTATAAAATATCGTGTTTTTATAAGTTTTACTAGTTTTGCTCGGTTTAGTAACCGGAGTGTAAATGTCAGATTTACGCTTGGTATTTTGTGCTTTATTGTAGAATTATAGGTTGACCAAGACCCCGAGTAACGATATTTTGAAGTATAATCATATCTTATGGAGGCTATACGAGAGCGTCACTAAGTCAAGTGGTCAAGTGGCTAATCGATTCGATTTGGTGGAAATCGGGAAATATCTTCGACGAACAAAAGGCCCATCAAAACGGCATTTTCTGAAGAAGTATCCTTCATGAAAGTTGTAAATTTTTCAACGAGCTTTCCAATGCCTCTTGAATCATGTCATTTGGAGGTCTAGAACTCAAGATATGAATTTTAGAAGTTTTATTCAAATATATAAATTTATATCCGTAAATTAGATGATCAAGGGGCTGAATGCAATGATTAGGCCGGCCTGGTCCGGCCCCTACCCGGCCCGGTCCGGCCCAAGGAGTTATTTCTATATAAAGGAGCATACAGAGAGCAGATCGTTGCCCCTCTTCTTCCCCAGCCTTCTTCTTCTTTTCCCTTCTTTTAATTATGTTTTGGGGGGCCTATATGTATATATATATGTCGTTATAATGTTGATGTAATAACTCGACTAATTATCGTTATAATATAGTTTCCGTTTTCGTTCTTTCTTTCTTGTATAGATATATACACACACACACACACACACACACACACACACACACACACATATATATATATATATATATATATATATATATATATATATATATATATATATATATATATATATATATATATAAAAGTATCGAGAATCGGCAAATGATTGGATTAATGTTTTAATTTGGTTTTAATAGAATTCTGGCATTAACAGAAGGCTATTATGTAAAACTTCCCGCCGTTTAATCCATGACATTTTGACAGAGTCTGATTACTTGTAATATCTATATATCTACATATATATATGAGTAGCTAAACTTATTATAGTCGAATCATGTAAAATTTGGTGAAATCAACCTTTGGAAGATAAAATTGGGAGTGTGTTGTGTTTTTTATTGTTGAATCTTACATATTTCACGTCTTAGAACTTGTTATAACGGATTTGGGCTAGATTAGCTACCTAGGTCAAAAATCACACACATCATTCTTGAGAGTTGTTCAGAGAGAGTGGTGTGGGAAAAATGGTTCTAAGATCGGGAGGTAAAACATACCGGGGTTTTAGTTCGTGAATTCAGGCCCGCGCTCATTGGTGTTTTATTATCAACATAGTAACTTGAATGTGGTAGTCTAGATTAGTGTAGTTTAGTGTTAGACCCCGGGGTTGAACTATGAAGTGCCGGGTGGTTCTTGAGCCAACGATGACAAGTTGTTTCACGGAGTCTTTCGGGTAGACCATGGATTAGGTAAAGCTTCGGTTTTTGCTTTGACACATTCTCGTTAAGATGTTTGGTGTAATACGTTGATGAGTATGAATCGGTAGTAACCGACCGAGTGATTTCGGACTTGTTTCCGTAATGAGGTTATATCAAGTGTCTCACAAGAGACTTAATCATGTTAGGATAATCGGTTTTCTAAAAAGAGAATTAATTAACCTCACAAAGGATGTTAAAGGAGAGTTGTTGAGATCTTAACATCGAGAAATAGAGCACGCACCCGTGATATTGAATGTGAGAATTCGTTTGTTATAATGCACACTCCCGGTTTTGTCTATCCTTGGGGTTGAAATTAGCTACTTTGATCATGGTTCGGCTATGTCTTTTAACCTATCTTTAAAATCTAGTAGTTTAACTTTCTTTCTCTCTTTTCTCTCTTTAGACTTGATATAAAAAAATTATTTTAGTGTCGTGTAGTAACAAACCTTCCAAAAACTTGATCGCCTAGACTAAGACACACGTTCACTTTGGTACTTACAAACACATGTCCCTTGGGATCGACCTCGTTCTCCTGTAGCTATTCTAACAATCTGACCCGGTCCACTGTCGGTTAGAGAGTTAGTTTACCCACGGTTTTCGAGTCTTTATAAATATATTTTCGAGGGGTAAATTTTAGCTCATCAAAAAATTGGCGCCGTTGCCGGGGACAAGTGTGTTATTTGTGATATCTTGTAAGTGAACCGAAGGCTTGGGCCTAGGTTTTTATTATCTTTGTTTTATTTTTCGATAAGAGTCTTGGGATGCTGAAGTGATATTGTCCTGAACTCGGTTTGAATACGACTTTGGTACTCAACCCAATCTCTTTACGGGGTTGTTATATTAGGTTGATATCTTGTAAGTCCAGCTAGAACTGGAGCTTAGGGCCTTCGGCTACCATATAAAAAATAGAAAAAAAATGAAAAAAAAATAAAGCAAAATTTTATTGTTTTCTTGTTGTTTTCTGAGATCTTGCAGTTTGAGCTTAAATGGATGGATTTTTCAATCAATACTACTCACCTGAACAACAATACTCCTACCAACCTCAGGCACCTGAACAATGCTATCAACAACAGTGCGTGCCTCAGCCTCAGTATCAACAAGAGAATAGCCACGGTTCTTGGTCTTATGAATGCCCTAATACATCTCAGAATCAGAATTTTGGTTATTCGAGTCACGAGCCATGGTATTATGAGGGTTGTCCAAATCCTAATGATTTTCAAGATTCGTGCTCGTACTCGGCAGGTAGATAGTTTCACCTGCAGTCAGTCACCCAATCAGAATTCGGCATGGCAAGAGCCCTACCATCCACTTCATCATGATCAGTTTGCACCTCATCCACACGAGGAGTGCATGGAGCATATAGCATATGTCTATACTTATGATGAAGCAAGTTGGGAAAATGGATGAGTGGATGAGCTTTATGAGAAAGTTGCTATAGCCAAAGCGAGAGAAAATTTCGGAAAATCGATTTACGGTGGGAGATGCGAATGGATGATCAAGCGAGAGCTCATGGAATCTACGATTCGGGTTAATGGAATCCGAGCGAGTAAGAAAGATGAGAATGAGACTCCTATGGATGAAGAAAGTTGGGAAAGTGTGCACAAGCTTCTACGCACATTGTGTGATAATCTCAGTCGATTTGTGAGAAAACGAAGAGTGGAGCATGAAGAAGATGCATTTACAATAGAGGCGGCTAGGTTTGATGAGGACTTCACTGTTGAAGTTCAAGAAGAGAACGAGATTAAGGATTCGGTTTGCAATGACGAGGTGTCCGAGCTAGATAGTGAGTTGGGATTGCTTACAGTCCCTCCAATTGCGATGTTTGACTATGGCAGGTTCCACGTTCTACCTGCTACACCTTCACCCCTTGAGATACAAATTGATGAACCCTTGGTGGAGTGTGTGGTGGAGCCGCCCATTGTTATGACTGAGCAAGAAGTATTTGGTGATGAAAATAGCTCATTTTTGGATAAAGAGGAAGTGCAATATTTAGAGATGGAAGTGGTGCAACTTCTATCTATTACACAGTCTTCCGATAAACCACAAAATAATGATGTGGAAGGGTGTGTGATGGATTTGAGTGCACTCTTTGATGAGACATAATTAGAGGAGCATATGGGATCGCCCAAATCTTTGTCACTCCCAATTGGAGAGTGTATAAAGAAACCTGATAAGATTGATCGACCATCTTTGGTAGAGCCACTGAGAGAGTTGGTAATGTTTGATATATCGGTCCCGGATTACTACATTCGTCCACTCTGTGAGGATGAATTTTCTTGCGGTCCAGTTTGTGTACTCCCGATGGATGAACTATATGGAATAGTAAAGAAGATGGTTCGACAGTGATAATGAGAAGATTCTGGTTTGGGAGGAGGTGATATCGAGAATTAAAAGAGGTACGTTTCTAGACAATACAATTTCAATGGTTCTCGCATCGTTAATTTTTCTTAAGCTATTGATCTTCTTGAGTTCGGATTTTGGTTGATTGAGTCTGTTTAGATTCACCCTGTCGAGCAAACGACGTTAAACAAAAGCGCTACCAGGAGGCAGCCCGTTAAAATAATAATAATAATTTGGATAAAGACTAGTCTTAATGAAATGTAGAATCTGTGGAAAGATGAACACAAAGCACAACCAAGTCTCGAGATGAAGGTTTGAATGTCATTAAACAGGGAACGATTAGGTGGTTATCCGAAAATCCCGATGGAGAAAAAAAGATAAAATTCAAATACATCATTTCTTGGACTTAGGTTGTTAAAATGCTTCGAAAGAACCCTTGAGGATCTGGGTATAAAAGACTCAACGCTCTTTCACACATTTCATTTTATGATCTAGTCTGTTTCAAATTTCAGTCGTTGTAGTATAGTGGTGAGTTTTCCGCCTTAATAAAGCGTGTGTAATAAAAATGAATCTAGGAATAGTGACTTGACTATGATATATGCTCATGTGATACTCTCTATGATACGTATATGCTTAGATGTTCTGTGCTTTACCCGTATGGTGATTTTTCCATCTAAAGCTATTATGTGCTATATATTGCCTATCGAATTTTCTGACGTGACAGGGCCATTTTCTTATTATTCCCATATCCCTATTGCATACTTTGGCACGAGGACCATGTCCCGTGTTTTCTTTGTTTTGGTTTTGTATAGGGATTCGGGTCGTGCTTTCTCATGGTTGTTACGGGATTCGATAGCACCTTTCTGCTAGGTCTATAAGTTAAGTCTTTCTCTCTATCTCTGGGGATAATGCAAAATCGTAAGTGGGGGGTAGCGTCGTGGTTGGTCTAGCAATGGCAGTAAGTGTTTAAACCCTTAGTTTTTTATTCTTTTTCGAGCATTATTTAGTTGATTAAAATAATCTGTATAAGGTATATATTTCATTGATTTGATGATGTAATGATCGATTTGGATGTATATAACCAAAGTGAACCGTAAGTTCATTTTAACCCCAAATTTATTTGTGTAACATGAATTCATTGTTCACGTAAGCCTTTGATATTGAAGTGAAAATTTTAAACTGTATCCATTCAGTATCCTAGTGGTTATTCTAGAGATAATTGCGCAGTAACTTAGTACCTAATTTTTGAGCGTGTCTTTGTGAATATCGAAGGTTTGAATGTGATAGAAAGGATATAAGTTAAGTGGAATGAAAAGAAAAATACCAAATTAAGATGAACTATATATATGTCGGTTGTAGCTACCAATGATTTGAGTGCGGTGGGCGTTATCACGAAGCGTCCTATATCACTATGAGGTTTAAGAGCTCCCGATCGCCCGATGATAGTAGTCGGCTAGGGTGTTATCACGAAAACGTCCTATTCTTTGGGAAAGAGGGCAAGCGCATGATGATAGTAGTCGGCTAGGGGTTATCACGAAACGTCCTATTGCTGGGAATGAAGGCATATGCTACAAATGTGAAAAAAAATAAAATAAATAAATAAATAAATTTGACAATTTGGTTAAGCATGGTTGAAAACTTAGTTATCTTCTGACTATCCCCAGTATAAACTGAATGATATGCTTTAGGGATTATCCTAATAAGTACACGAGAGAACTTTGTGTGGGGCTATTCTATCGCTATACCTAGGAAAGTCATTAGGACTGTCTGAATGGATATTTGTGCGTATTGCTTGAATTATTCGAGAGAGGATAGTGGAAATTAAAAAAGCTTGTCACACACACACTCTGTTATACATTTATATTGAGGTTAACGCCTGGTTGTAATTCTAATGGTTATATCATCTGGTTGTCCTTATTATCTTATCTTTGCATGAATTTTTCCTTCATTCATTTTGTTTTATCGCTTGTTTTGCTCGAGGACGACCAAAAGCTAAGTAAGGGGGTTGTTGATAAGGGAAAAATTCACTGTTATTTTTATAACTTTTGACTCCATTTCTGATATCATTTCGAGCACTTTTATATCAATTAAAGTCATTAATTCCTAAGTTTCATAAAAATATATAAGTCGTGACTATTTTATAAAATATCGTGTTTTTATAAGTTTTTACTAGTTTTTGCTCGGTTTAGTAACCGAGTGTAAATGTCAGATTCGCTTGGTATTTTGTGCTTTATTGTAGAATTATAGGTTGACCAAGACCCGAGTAACGACATTTTGAAGTATAATCATATCTTATGGAGGCTATACGAGGCGTCACTAAGTCAAGTGGTCAAGTGGCTAATCGATTCGATTTGGTGGAAATCGGGAAATATCTTCGACGAACAAATGGCCCATCAAAACGGCATTTTCTGAAGAAGTGTCCTTCATGAAAGTTGTAGATTTTTCAACGAGCTTTCCAATGCCTCTTGAATCAAGTCATTTGGAGGTCTAGAACTCAAGATATGAATTTTAGAAGTTTTATTCAAATATATAAATTTATATCCGTAAATTAGATGATCATGGGGGCTGAATGCAATGATTAGGCCGGCCTGGTCCGGCCCCTACCCGGCCCGGTCCGGCCCAAGGAGTTTTTTCCATATAAAGGAGCATACAGAGAGCAGATCGTTGCCCCTCTTCTTCCCCATCCTTCTTCTTCTTTTCCCTTCTTTTAATTATGTTTTGGGGGGCCTATATGTATATATATATGTTGTTATAATGTTGATGTAATAACTCGACTAATTATCGTTATAATATAGTTTCCGTTTTCGTTCTTTCTTTCTTGTATATATATACACACACACACACACACACACACACACACATATATATATATATATATATATATATATATATATATATATATATATATATATATATATATATATATATATATATATATATATATATATATAAGTATCGAGAAATCGGCAAATGATTGGATTAATGTTTTAATTTGGTTTTAATAGAATTCAGCATTAATGAAGGCTATTATGTAAAACTTCTGCCGTTTAATCCATGACATTTTGTGAGTCGATTATTTGTAATATATATATATATCTACATATATATATATGAGTAGCTAAACTTATTATAGTGAATCATGTAAAATTTGGTGAAATCAACCTTTGGAAGATAAAATTGGGAGTGTGTTGTGTTTTTTATTGTTGAATCTTACATATTTCACGTCTTAGAACTTGTTATAACGGATTTGGGCTACATTAGCTACCTAGGTCAAAAATCACACACATCATTCTTGAGAGTTGTTCAGAGAGAGTGGTGTGGGAAAAATGGTTCTAAGATCGGGAGGTAAAACATACCGGGGTTTTAGGTCGTGAATTCAGGCCCGCGCTCATTGGTGTTTTATTATCAACATAGTAACTTGAATGTGGTAGTCTAGATTAGTGTAGTTTAGTGTTAGACCCCGGGGTTGAACTATGAAGTGCCGGGTGGTTCTTGAGCCAACGATGACAAGTTGTTTCACGGAGTCTTTCGGGTAGACCATGGATTAGGTAAAGCTTCGGTTTACTGCTTTGACACATTCTCGTTAAGATGTTTGGTGTAGTACGTTGATGAGTATGAATCGGTAGTAACTTCGACCGAGTGATTTCGGACTTGTTTCCGTAATGAGGGTTATATCAAGCGTCTCACAGCACTTAATCATGTTAGGATAATCGGTTTTTGAAGAGAGTTTGAGAAAGTAAATAATACTTGAGTAAACTTCAACTTGTTTATTCATTGAGTAAAACAAGAGTATAAATATATACAACTTTAATAAAGTAAACTAGCTATGCTATGGGTGGCAACTAAGGCGGCCAACTTGAGTATCTATATGGGCGGCTAAAACTAGAACCCAATAAAGTAGAAAAGTTATGACAAGTGACATATTAATTATTTATATAATATAATTAATATGTCATGTGTACAAAGAATAAATAATGTGTACAAGTGTTACACAAAGAGTATATTTCTACACCCCCCCCCCCCTCAAACTGGGTTGTATATGTTGATACAGCCAAGTTTGCTACTTAGTCTGCTGAACATAAGGGGTGGAATAGCCTTGGTGAGAATGTCGAGATTGCAGTCTGGCCTGAGAGGAACATCACGAAGTTGAATGATCTTGGCATCAATCTTCTCCTTCAGGAAGTGTCTGTCAATGTCCACATGTTTGGTTTTGTCATGATGAGCTGGATCCTCTGCCATGCATAATGTGGAATTATTATCACACAGAGAGTGTGATAGGTTCTTTGAGTAAATTTGGTGAAGGTCGGTGAGTACTCTTTTTGAGCCAAAGAGCTTCACAAATGCCCAAAACAAGTGCCCCTGAGTTCGACTTCTTCAAGACTACTTACTAGACACGATGAGGTTGTTTCTTGCTCCTCCAAGTAACAAGATTCCCTCATACATAAGAACAGTAACTTGTGGTAGATCTTCTGTCTATATGACAACCAGCCCAATCAGCATCAGTGTATACCTTGATGGACCTCTCAGTAGACTTAGTGAAGTGTAAGCCTTGACCAGGAGTTGACTTTAAATACCTCAATATCCTATAGACAGCATCCCAATGTTGCTCAGTAGGACAATGCATGAACTGACTGACCAGACTAACTCCATATGCAATATCAGGTCTTGTATGAGAAAGATAAATGAGTCTTCCTACCAGCCTTTGATATTGTTCCTTTCTGACAGCACTTTCACCATGAAGTAGGGTATTGCTGGGGTCTACTGGGGATACAGCAGGTTTGCATCCCAGCATGCCAGTTTCTTTCAGTAGATCCAGTACATACTTCTTTTGGGAGACTGAAATGCCTTTGTTGTTTCTAGCTATTTCCATACCAAGAAAGTACTTTAGGTAGCCCAGATCTTTAACTTGAAACACCTTTGCCAGTAGAGTCTTCAAATTGTGGATCTCAGTAGAGTCATCTCCTGTAAGGATGATATCATCCACATATACAATAAGAATAGACCTTCTCTGGTTGGTTATCTTGATAAACATAGTGTGATCAGAGTTGCATTGATGATATCCAGCGGCTTTTAACCACGGTAGTGAGTTTTCCAAACCAGGCTCTGAGGGATTGCTTGAGCCATATAGAGATTTCTGAGTTTGCATACCTTGCCTTGAGTGTGGGGATTGACAAAACCAGGAGGTAAAGTCATGTAGACTTCGTCAGTAAGGTCACCATTGAGAAAAGCATTTTTGATATCCAATTGGTGAAGAGGCCAGTCAAGTTGGACAGCTAGAGAAATTAGTAACTGACAGTGTTGAGCTTTGCCACTGGTGCAAAAGTTTCTTTATAGTCAATGCCATAAGTTTGAGTGAAACCCCTTGCAACCAACCTGGCTTTGTACTTGTCAATTGTACCATAAGCATTGTATTTGATAGTGAATAACCATCTGCAGCTGACTGTCTTCTTGCCTTTTGGAAGAGTTGTGAGATCCCAAGTATGATTATCCAGGAGGCAGTCATCTCTGTTTTAATGTGACCTTCCACTTATCATTTTGAAAAGCCTCCTGAATATTTTTAGGAATAGAATGAGAGTCCAAGTCATGTGTAAACATGGAAGGCAGGAGACAAGCGATCATAAGATAAATAAGTATGAATAGAGTGATCGGTGCAAGATCTCTTTCCTTCCACGAGAGCAATAGGCCTATCATCAATGTCGGTGCATTTCTTTGAGAGTCCGTAGATTCTTTGAGTGTCGAGTGGGCTCAGGTCGCAGACCTGCGGGTCGATGAGTATCGAGTTCGAGGAGGTTCTTTGAGGATCGAGAGGCTCTTGAGAGTCGATGAGGGTCTGAGAGGTTCGATCACTTTGAGAATCGATGAGTTCTTTGAGGTTAAGAGTTTCTTTGAGGAAAGGGTTTAGGTCAATTTCAATCAGTTTCCATCGTTGATTGCCTCGTGGACTTCTTTGTAGTAGGGAGTCCTTTCAAAAAATTTGACATCCATAGAATTGTAAAATTTCTTTTCGGAAGGAGAGTAACACTTGTAGCCTTTCTGTCCTTTGCATATCTAGGAAAATGCACTTGTGAGCTTTGGGATCAAGTTTGCTTGTGTTGGGCATGGATATAGACAAATACAGTACAACCAAAGATTTTTGGAGGTAATCGGGAAATAAGATGGGGCAGGGAGTGTGTGGCGGTAGGGTTTTGATAGGAGTTTTGAAGCCTAGCACCCTTGGGAAGTCATTGATTAAGTATGTGGAAGTCAATATAGCTTCACCCCACATATATTTTGGAACATTTGTGGTAAACATGATAGACCTAGCCATTTCTAGCAGATGCCTGTTCTTTCTCTCAAGAACCCCATTTCTTTGAGGAGTCTCAACACAACTACTGAAATGGACAATTCCCTTATTCATCAAGAAATTACTGAGATTAGTGTCCCGGGTTTTATCAATACAAAACAACAAGTAATAAACCGGTTAACCTCAAGTGCAAGGATCGTAGTATGGAGGCTAATGCCGGGTCGATCTTACGGGGAACTAGACTGTTGTGAACCCTAGCTTTTGTTTTTAAACTAACTATGTCACGAATCTAACCTAAACAAATAACTAACCTAAACAAATATGCAGAAAAAGTAACTAGACAGAGGAGATTAATCCAATGCTAGGCAAGATTGAAAGCGATAAACTAAACTAAACTAAAGTGCAGAAAAAGTAAACTAAAGCTAAACAATTCAAGTTTAAAGGATTAAAATCAATTTATAACGAACGAACAAGCAATTGATCCACCTATCCTATCAACATTCAATTCTAACTCGGATTAATTCGTGATCTCTACTCAAGTCGTGATTCACCTAATCAAAGGCATAAACTCCTATTCTCGTAGACGAGTTCGTTTTCTAATCTTTTATCTTTCGATGTTAAAGATTACGTCTTTCTAACCTAGGCGTGAAATCTTTCAATTTCTAATCTAGAAAATCAATCTAATAACTCTCGTTTTAGTTAGATCGAAGATCTATTCTTTTATCATGGCGATCTAGGGTTGACATGACTCTCATCACATAACCAATCATCAAAGCAAGCATCTTTCGATTAAACATGCAATAAAACATACAAAACATGATAAAAGAAAGCGAACTTGAAATAGATACTCACAGATTAATCACGAATCAAAGCCGAATGGTTGAAGGAAGGCTTCACAACGCTTGTTCAAAGAGGGTTTAGCCTCTTAGCATCTTCTTGACAACTCGAATTGATGAATAAAAGTACATGAAATTATCTAATCTAATCTAGAAGTTTAAGTGCATAAAACTAGAGAAAAGCTCGAAGGAAAACGCAGCCAAGCTGCCCCACAGGGTTTAGGGTTGAAATTATCTGTTTAGGGGTTTGGTAAAACGCGCCTATATATAGATTTTTAGGTCGGTTTATTTGAGTCGGTGCCGTGGGCGCCCGTCCACTATCTTGGGCGCTTCGTCCAGCCTCTATGAACGGAGAATGAGCGCTCGTTCGAGAAGCCGTCTGAACTCTCTGAATGTAAAATACGATTACGGACGCGATTCACTTTTATGGACGCCCGTCCACTACTCAGCTCAGTATTTTGCTCATAACTTCACTTCTAGGGCTCGAATGAGGTGATTCAAAATGCGTTGGAAAGCTATTTCAATCCTCTACAACTTTCATCAAGACAACTTTCCTGAAAGTGCCTACAAGTGTGGACAAAATCCCCATGAAGTGCCTGGTTCCGGTTTCTTGATCATTATCTCTTCCTTCTTCAATCTTTATCTTGATTTAGCTCGAATTATATCATCATTTGATCATCAATTTAGCCTCCAACATGTACCTACATGACATCAAAAACACCGCAAAACGTAACACAATCCAAATACTCGTAAAACCATAATTAAAACACATACACAACCTCATTTTGCGAATAAACTAATTAAAAACTCACTTGCTTAATAAATCATTTAAACACTCGTTTCCTATGCAAATTATACAAATACGGAGGAAATCATTATCAAATATAATGTTAAAAACCGTACAAAATCACCCTTAACAATTAGACTCATAATATTCAAGAGCATTGTCAGTCTTCAAAATTTTAATCTTAGTATCAAACTGAGTGGAGACCATGTTGTAAAACTCTTGAAAGATGGATCCAACTTCAGATTTATCCTTCATTAAAAATAACCAAGTGGTTACGGTGTGGTCATCTATGAAGGTAACAAACCACCTCTTCCCCTGTTATGCTTTTTACTCTTGAGGTCCCCATACATCTTTGTGAATTAAGGTGAATGGTGTGGATGGTAAGTGAGGTAATTTTGCTTACACATATTTGGTGAGTTTGGCAAATTGACAAACATCACATTGAAGATCATTCAAATTACAACCTTTAAACAATTCGGGATCTATAGATTTTAAATAACTAAAAGCCAGGATGTCCTAGTCTATAATGCCATAACATGATATTGTCAAGATTTTGAGTGCATGATCTCTTTGGCGATTCGGTCTTGATCTTACTGTCTTGGCGGAGGTCGACCACATCTGATCATGAGCACGGTTTATGATCCCAATCACACGCCTTTGAGGAATGATCTGGAAAGTGCGATTCTCATTAAAACAACGAGTCCGATTCAAATCTTTAGTAAGTTTCTTGTGAGATATGAGATTGCAATCTAATTTTGGAACAAATAGGACATCCTGTAGGCATATCTTATTAGTATGTTGCACCTTACCAAAACCTTTTGCACTAGAGATAGATCCATCAATGAGTCTTAACATTGTGAATTTGGGGACATGGCTTAAGTTGAGTAATGAGATTTTTATTACAGTCATATAGGATGAGGCCCAGAATCAACAATCCAGTTTCATTACTAATAGATGAATAGAATTTACTGTCTTGGCATGAGAGGCTATGTCGGTAGAGTGACTACCTCCCTTTTGTTGAGTTAGGAAGGCTTTGAATGCGAGCAAGTGTGCATTCAACTGTTGTCATCTTCTTCCTCACTTATGTATGCCTTTTCGACTTTCCTTGGCGAGTCTTGAGGTTTTGGAGGAGTTAGGCTTGCCATGTAGTTTCCAGCAAGTGTCCTTGGTGTGATTTGTGCATTTGCGGTGGTCACATAATGACTTCCCGATTTTATCGGCGAGGCTTCTGTAGTAAGCCTCGGTAACCTCAAGCGAGGTTCTGACGGTCGGCCAGGTGGCACTCTCGGTAGGGTTGTCAGCGGGGGTTCGAGTAGCATCACTTTCCTCTGCTTTCCTCATGTTTGACCTCGGCAAACATGGATTTGAGATTTGGGAGAGGTTTAGTAGCGAGAATTCTACCTCTAACATCATCAAGAGTAGGATTCGATCAGGTGAGGAACTTGAATACTCTCTTCTTTTCTATGATGTCTTTATACAGAGCAGCATCCTTGACATCATTCCAGGAGTGAGTTTCCAACATATCTAGGTGTTGCCATGCCTTAGATAGTTGGTTGAAATATTGAGTCACAGACATATCTCCTTGTCTGCGTATTGAATTTGAGCTTCAAGCTCATAGACCTGATGTATTGTCTTTCTTGGAGTAAAGATCTCGGCATTATCCGGATCTCCTTTGCGGTATCATACATCATAAAGTTCTCACTAATCTCTTTTGTCATTGATCTTGTGAGAATGGTCATGACTTGATTATTAGTAGTATCCCATGCTTCAAATCTGGGTCATCTTGGCGAGGCGGAGTTTAGAGCCGGACAGGTATCCCATCTTACCTTGTCGAGAGATGTACATTTTCATAGACCTTGACCACAGCAAGTAGTTGTTGCCATCAAGTCTATGATTAGTGTAAGATGAAGAGTCGGTGACCCGATCTGCGGTTGGGGAGATTTTGCATCATTAAAACAAAAGAAAATTTATAAACCTATACTACCATGCAAAACTACCTCCTAACCGGCCGAATACCGGGTACTTGCTAGTAAAGTTGGATAAATGCGGGTATCGATCCTCGAGGAATTGGGATGTTGAATCTAATTTTATTAATCCTCTCAATTGTTACTCAAGAAAACAAATAAGCGAAAGAACGAACAAATAACACATAGAACAAGTAAACTAAATCTAAGCTAAAAGCGAAATAAAACTAAACTAAACTAACGATACATGGGCTCAAACAATGTACAAACTAAGTGATCTCAATCCTAGTTCATCTCATGACTTTAATTCAAATTGTGGTTTCACCTTGACACGAGACACAAATCCCTAATCTCTTAGTGAATCCGTATTCTCAAGCTCACAAATCCTACTCTCGTAGTGAATTCAATTTATCAATCTCTCTCTCTCGAATGTTGAGACCGATATTCAAACAAAAGCGAAGGTGTAGATTCAGGTTAACTCTCGTATTTTAGAATCTAACAACCTAGATAATTAACCAATTAATTTGTCATCATTAACGGCTAAAAATCATATCTTTCTATGGTGATCTAGTTTACGCAACTCTCGTATATTGTAAACGTATCAATTATTAAACATATCTCTCGATCTAGTTCACATAATAGCATCATAATCAAAGAAAGATACAAAATAAATTAAAGATCATGAAAAATAAATAAGGATTGAATAAATTAAAAATAAACTCACATAGTTTGGTACATGATTGAATCCATGAATCGAAAACGGAAGAAAAACGACATCCTAATCTAACCCGGATCACCCGAGCACAAGGCTCGGGTGACCGGCCTTGAAAACTTCAAAGCTGCCGCTGTGCTGCTGTGATTTGCGGCTGAATGAATTGTGTTTTTAGGGTTACAAGCTGCTGCTTTTTATACAGGAGTATGTCGGCTGGATAATTAGGAATATATGCGGCTGAAAACTTCTAAAATTCATATCTTGAGTTGTAGACCTCCAAAAATTATGATCTGAATGTCATAAAAAAGCTCTCGGAAAACTCTACAACTTTCATTAAGGACTCTTCTTGAAAACGCCTTTTTGATTAGCCCGTCTTATTACGAGTCGTTTTGGGATTTTCCCAAGCTTTATTTCATCTTCATCCTCTTGTATCTCTTTCTTTCCACTTTAATCTTCAATCAAACATCATTTAGACCTCTTCCATTCCACATTTGTGCACCTAAAAGATGACAAAACCGAGCAAAGCGTAAAACCATACAAAATAGATAATAAAACCACGATATTTACTCGATTTTGCATTTTAACTATTCAAAATGTCATTTGCTCAATTAATCGATTATAAGCTCGAATTCTACGAAAAACATCCATATATGGGGAATATTGATATAAAATATATCCTTATAAAACACTACAAATTGACCCTTAACAACTCCCCCACACTTATCTTTTGCTCGTCGAGCAAAACAAAACAAAGTCAAGCTCGAGACAAATAAACATCCATACAAATATGAAGTATATTCAATAACTTAGAAGTTCACCCGTGTAGTGTGTGCATAGCCATAATAAACTTCCACTAAGTTCCACAATTTGAAAGTTATTCAAACCAAAACTAGCCTGGTTTCCCATCTAAGTTAGAAATATTCAAAAATTATAATGAGGCACTTTACAAAACATACATATCCCTAAAAAGAAATAGTAGAGAATATCTAAAACATTTACGATGGACTCAGAGGATAATCCTACAACATATCCTTGATTTATCTTTGGTATAAAATTAACGATAACTAAGTCCTTACTTATTCATAATAATATATTTCAATATTTTCACTTTTTCACACTTTTCTAACACACATCGAGAATAAGCTTTTGCCTCATAGAGAATAGGACATTTCAAGATAATCCCTACCTTACTCCAATCATAAGGCGACTATAAGCCCGACCGTCGTGAGCTTTTGGTCATCATAGTGGAATAGGACATCGTGGTACACCCTACCTCACCCAAATCATAAAACCGACTTCCGACACACACAATTACAATTATGTTTACTTAGAGATTTACGGTGGCGGTGGAAAAGATTATTTTCTAGTAGTACAGACCACTTTGAGCATAACACCTCAAGTAAACAATTTATTACTATTGCAAAGACTTAATCACGTTTCACTTATCACATTCAAACTTACAGATATTCACAGTATGTCATACTTTAATCCTAGAATACAAACTACTAAACTTTTCAAGAATTGTACATAAGCAAAGAAACATGCTATAATCATCAAAAATCTCCAACTAAAATGGGGTAGGCTTTCAACATTTAGCTCATCATTTACTATGGCACGTGAAAATTAGTGTCGGGTGAAACAACTAAATTTACTAAATATGCAGAATATAGCAAAAATGATATAAACTCAAGCAAAGATATGCCTTTGTCTACTCGGGACATAACAAAAAATTTGAAAATTAAGCACTTTTCATAGAAATACTAAAATTATGAGCAAACGAAAGTAGACACATAAATCATCTATCCTTTCCCCCACACTTAGATTGCAACTTGTCCTCAAGTTATACAGAAATAATAAATTAGAGAACTTAGGCGATTGGATCTTTGGCAGTGCGGAGGAACCAACAAGAACCAGGATTGCTTGCATAGCCTGATGGCGTGGAGCATCACGGGACAAGCCGAATACATCGTGAAAGTGCACAATAGCTAGGAAGAAAGTATCCTGCAGACTTGATTAGTGCAAAAAGAGTCTACGGGCAAAATCTCCCCGGCAACGGCGCCACTTTTGTTGGGGAGATTTTGCATCATTAAAACAAAAGAAAATTTATAAACCTATACTACCATGCAAAACTACCTCCTAACCGGCCGAATACCAGGTAGTTGCTAGTAAAGTTGGATAAAGCACGGTATCGATCCTCGAGGAATTGGGATGTTGAATCTAATTTTATTAATCCTCTCAATTGTTACTCAAGAAAACAAATAAGCGAAAGAACGAACAAATAACACATAGAACAAGTAAACTAAATCTAAGCTAAAAGCGAAATAAAACTAAACTAAACTAACGATACATGGGCTCAAACAATGTACAAACTAAGTGATCTCAATCCTAGTTCATCTCATGACTTTAATTCAAATTGTGGTTTCACCTTGACACGAGACACAAATCCCTAATCTCTTAGTGAATCCGTATTCTCAAGCTCGAAATCCTACTCTCGTAGTGAATTCAATTTATCAATCTCTCTCTCTCGAATGTTGAGACCGATATTCAAACAAAAGCGAAGGTGTAGATTCAGGTTAACTCTCGTATTTTAGAATCTAACAACCTAGATAATTAACCAATTAATTTGTCATCATTAACGGCTAAAAATCATATCTTTCTATGGTGATCTAGTTTACGCAACTCTCGTATATTGTAAACGTATCAATTATTAAACATATCTCTCGATCTAGTTCACATAATAGCATCATAATCAAAGAAAGATACAAAATAAATTAAAGATCATGAAAAATAAATAAGGATTGAATAAATTAAAAATAAACTCACATAGTTTGGTACATGATTGAATCCATGAATCGAAAACGGAAGAAAAACGACATCCTAATCTAACCCGGATCACCCGAGCACAAGGCTCGGGTGACCGGCCTTGAAAACTTCAATTTGCCATTTGTCTTTCTTGCTGTGATTTGCGGCTGAATGAATTGTGTTTTTAGGGTTACAAGCTGCTGCTTTTTATACAGGAGTATGTCGGCTGGATAATTAGGAATATATGCGGCTGAAAACTTCTAAAATTCATATCTTGAGTTGTAGACCTCCAAAAATTATGATCTGAATGTCATAAAAAAGCTCTCGGAAAACTCAACAACTTTTATTAAGGACTCTTCTTCAGAAAACGCCTTTTTGATTAGCCCGTCGTATTACAAGTCGTTTTCGGGATTTTCCCAAGCTTTATTTCATCTTCATCCTCTTGTATCTCTTTCTTTCCACTTTAATCTTCAATCAAACATCATTTAGACCTCTTCCATTCCACATTTGTGCAGATAAAAGATGACAAAACCGAGCAAAACGTAAAACCAAACAAAATAGATAATAAAACCACGATATTTACTCGATTTTGCATTTTAACTATTCAAAACGTCATTTGCTCAATTAATCGATTATAAGCTCGAATTCTACGAAAAACATCCATATATGGGGAATATTGATATAAAATATATCCTTATAAAACACTACAAATTGACCCTTAACATTTGCTGAGGCAGCTGGGACTCAACTGAGGGTGAGGAAGCTTCAGATAATGAAGACATTCTTGATTCAGCAGGGTACTGTGAGTTTGCAGCGGATTCAGGATTTTAAGGCTCCGATACCATGAAGAGAGTTTGAGAAAGTAAATAATACTTGAGTAAACTTCAACTTGTTTATTCATTGAGTAAAACAAGAGTATAAATAGATACAACTTTAATAAAGTAAACTAGCTATGCTATGGGTGGCAACTAAGGCGGCTAGAACTAGAACCCAATAAAGTAGAAAAGTTATGACAAGTGACATATTAATTATTTATATAATATAATTAATATGTCATGTGTACAAAGAATAAATAATGTGTACAAGTGTTACACAAAGAGTATATTTCTACAGTTTTCTAAAAAGAGAATTAATTAACCTCACATAGGATGTTAAAGGAGAGTTGTTCGAGATCTTAACATCGAATTGGAACACGCACCCGTGAGATTGAATGTGAGAGTTCGTTTGTTATAATGCACACTCCGGTTTTGTCTATCCTTGGGGTTGAAATTAGCTACTTTGATCATGGTTCGGCTATGTCTTTTAACCTATCTTTAAAATCTAGTAGTTTAACTTTCTTTCTCTCTTTTCTCTCTTTAGACTTGATATAAAAAAATTATTTTAGTGTCGTGTAGTAACAAACCTTCCAAAAACTTGATCGCCTAGACTAAGACACACGTTCACTTTGGTACTTACAAACACTTGTCCCTTGGGATCGACCTCGTTCTCCTGTAGCTATTCTAACAATCGACCCGGTCCACTTTGCCGGTTAGAGAGTTAGTTTACCACGGTTTCGAGTCTTTATAAATATATTTCGAGGGTAAATTTTAGCTCATCATTCAGCTTCGACCCACTTTGTGAAGTAATCAATTGCTACGATCAGGAATCTGACATTGCCTGGGGCTCTGGGGAGTGGTCCTACCAGATCTACCCCCCATTGATCGAATGGCTAGGGGGACACCATCGGAATCATGCCTTGGGATGGCCGATGCGACAAATTGTCATGCACCTGGCATGATCTGCACTTCTCCACCAATTCCCTGGCATCCTCTAACATTGTTGGCCAATAATAACCGAACAACCTGCATTTCCTCGCAAGGGTTCGTGCTCCTTGATGATTTCCACAAATGCCCAAGTGCACTTCCCTGAGCAGGTAGTTCCCTTCTTCTTCAGTTACACATCTCAGCCATGGAGCAATATATGACATGCGGTAAAGTACGTCTTCGAACAGCGAGTATCTAATAGCTAAGAGCCTCGTTTTTCTGGCCTGAACTTTTTCTTGGGGGAGGATGTTATCTCTAAGATACAACACAATTGGATCCATCCACGTACTGGCTTGTCTGATCGGCTGTACAACCTACTGTTTGTAGCTTCTCTCTTTCAACAGTTCCACCAATACTTTCTTCTCTGATAAAAAGTTTGAGGCCAACTTGGACAAGGCATCTGCCCTCCTATTCTCAGTTCGTGGTATTTGGTCAACCTGGACCTGTCGAAACTTTTCTAAGAGAGTTTTGGTTGTTGCTAAGTACCTCCTCATAGGTTCTTCCTTAGCTTCGTACCACCCGTTTATATGATTTACCACGAGCTGGGAATCACTGTACACCTACAGATCGTCTGCCCCGAGATTACTTGACAACTTAAGCCCCGTAATTAAAGCTTCGTACTCAGCTTCATTATTTGTAGCCTTAAAATCAAACCTTAGAGCATAGGGGAATTCCTCCCCTTTAGGGCTGACTAGTAAGAGACCTGCTCCTGGCCCATCTTTACTTGATGCTCCATCAACGTATAAGTTCCATCGATGTTCCTCTTGTTTCCTATGATCATCTTCTAGGCGAATAGATATTCCCTCGGCCAAAAAATCCGCTAAGGCCTGTGCTTTGATCGCAGTTCGTGGTCTGAAATCAATGTCGTATTCCGCCAGTTCGACAACCCATTTCGCCAACCTACTTGAGGTTTCTAGTCGTCCCAAGATTTGCCGTAGCGGCTGATCGGTGATCACAGTAATGGGATGTGCTTGGAAGTAAGGTCTCAACTTCCTTGAGGCATGTACTAATGCCAATTCTAGCTTCTCGGCGTTTTAATATATGACTTCCGGTCCGTGGAGTGCTTTGCTTATAAAGAAAATGGGCATCTGTTGCCCACTGTGTTCTTTTACCAGTACTGCGCTCAACGCTTCTTCACACACCGCTAAATAAACGAACAGCGGTTCTCCTTCCTGAGGAGCTGTCAAGGTGGGCAATTCAGCTAAGTACTTCTTCAGTTCGTCAAATGCGGCCTGGCTTTGCTCGTCCCAATGGAAAGGACTAGCTCTCCTTAAGATTTTGAAGAAAGGTAAAGCACGCTATGCTGATCTCGATAAAAATCTGTTCAGGGCTGCTATTCGCACTGTCAATCGCTGGACCTCCTTGATGCTTTTTGATGGAGACATGGTCTTTAATGCCTCGATCTTATCCGGTTTGCCCTGATCCCATCTCCGGATATCATATATAATAGGAACTTCCCTGATCTGACCCCAAATGTGCACTTCTTTGGGTTGAGCTTCATATGAGTTTCCTTTAGGACTCCGAAGACTTCTCTAACATCGTTCAAATATTGGTCAAGAGACCTGCTCTTGATCAGGAGGCCATCCACGTATACCTCCATACACCTTCCTATCTGATTGGCAAAAATCAAGTTAAAGCCCTCTGATACGTTGCTCCTGCATTTTTTAGTCCAAAAGGCATAGTGACGTAGCAGTACGTCCCAAATTCTGTTATGAAAGCAGTCTTCTCTGCATCTTCCAGATCCATCACGATCTGGTGATAACCCCTGTAAGCATCCAAGAATGCGAACACCTCATACCCCACCGTTGAATCCACTAATCGATCAATCTTGGGCAAGGCGTAACAGTCCTTTGGACATGCCTTATTCTGATCTATGAAATCCACGCACATCCTCCAGCTCCCGTCTGGCTTCTTGACCAGTACAGGGTTGGCTAACCATTCAGGGTATATCACTTCTTTTATTATGTTCGCTTGCAACAGCTTCGTTACCTCTTGCTTGATTGCTTCAATGCGCTCAGGGGCGAAGTGCCTTTTCTTTTGCCGAACAGGCTTCCTGTTTGGATCCACCTTCAACCTATGCACCGCCAGGTCGGGAGACAGTCCTGGCATATCTTCCGCTCTCCAAGCGAACACGTCTCTAAATTCCCTCAAAATTTTTATCAAGGATTCCTTATACGGGGAGGGAATCCACGCCCCAATGCTAACTGTTGAATCTTCCTATTCACCCCATAATCGGACAGCCTGCGTTGGGTCTTCAGAAGACCAGTTCTCTTCATCGTCAGGTATTAGTTCTTCAATACTGACTTGTTGGACCATTTTCCCATTTACCGTTGCTGTGTAACAGCTCCTGGCTGTTTCCACATCTCCCCTGATCTCTATCGATCCTTCCCCGGTTGGGATTTTCATGCTAACGTGAGCTGGTGAGATTACAGCCATGAGATCAATAAGGGCTGGTCTTCCCATGATTACGTTGTAGGCTGACGGTGCTTTTACTACTACATAGTCCACCATCAGGGTTCTGCCCCTGGTTCCTTCTCCAAAAGTAGTGAGCAGCCTGATCACCCCGGTGGATGAATGGCGGTCTGCTGGCCGAACAAAGGTGTTGAAAGCAGAGTCGGTCGGCGTCCTTGATTTCATCGCCTCGAAGGCGTTGTAGTAGAGGACGTTCACGGCACTGCCAGTGTCCACACATATTCTCTTTATCCGGTTCTTTCTAATCACAGCTTCTATCACCAAACATTCATTGTTGACTACCAATGGTAGTGAATCTCTTGGACCATACACTACCTCTCCTGACATCCTTTGCCTTTTGTTCGTAGAGGTAGGAGCAGTAGATCTGCTGTTTCCTTCTTCAGATACTTTTGAGCTGTTCGGCCCCCCTGAGATCATGTTCACAGGACGATTATATGTATGCCCCTCAGGGTCTGGAGAACTGTTCAGGGTCAAATTGTATGATTTTTATAGATATATTTTATATCAATTTCCCCCGTATATGTATTATTTTCATAGAAGTAGGGCTTTATATCGATTAATTTAGTAAATGATGTTTTTAAGAGGTTAATTGCAAAATGTAACGATTTATGTGCTTAAATTGTGATTTTATGTTATTTTGGGATTGTGTTACGCTTTGGTACATTTTCCTATGTTATAGATACATATTTTGTCATGCAAGAGGATTAAATGATGAGGTTTTGCATGGAAGAGAAGTGAAATGGAAGGAAGATGGAGATAAAGCTTGGAATGAAGCTTTCAAGCAGCCGAACTTCCGATGCAGTTCTTGATATGATATACACTGATTTGACTCTCGACCTCAAGAGAAGATTTGTAGGGCTTGAAGAGAGGATTCTACAGGATTTTGAATCACTTCATTCAGACTTATGAGGCCCGAGATATGAGCGTTACAAGTTTGGATGATGTTGCTGAAACTCTTGGAAAATCCAAACGACTCGTAATACGACGGGCTAATCAAAAGGTGTTTTACGAAGAAGAGTCCTTAATGAAAGTTGTATATTTTTCCGAGGGCTTAATTATGACGTTCGGATCATAATTTTTGGAGGTCTACAACTCAAGATATGAATTTTAGAAGTTGAGTCCGGCATTCAAACCGGCGTCCAGGAGGCAAAAACATGTCTGAGAGTCTTGATTGCGGCTAAGCGAACGTCCACTCCACCATGGACGGCGTCCAAGATAATTAAACGTCCGTCCGCCACCGCCATTGAGACGGCCGCCTCAAATTTCTATTTAAGCAGCCACATTGTTGAACCCTAAGAATATTATACACGCAGCGACTCTTCTTTAAACCCCTAGAGAAGTCAAGCGGCGACCGGCCGGTGAGCTTCATGCTTGGCCGGCCGGTGGTGGTTAGTCTAGATAGGATCTTCTTTTTTTTTTTCGTTTCTTCCATTGATGATGAAAGTTTGTGAGCATGAAGCAAGCTTTGTGAGATTATTTTCCAATTTGCAACTCAATTTCTTTTTCACGGATGATTTTGTAAGTGTTAATTTAAATTGTTTCTTTTCCTATGTTAAATTGTATCTTGCAATTGTATATCGAAAGATGATTGCATGATTTGATGCTACCGTATGACGGAAGTCGGTGTAGTTTAGATCGCCATAGGAAAGATTAGATTTTTAATCTATACATAACGGAAGTTCGTGAGGTTAAATATCTAGGTTTACGAGAGAACCACAATTTAATTAATTCGATGCAAGATTATCTTAGATTGGAATTGAGGGATATCACCGTTACCGGAAAGATGAGATTGTTCACGTGTTTATTTCATTAAGTTGTTCTTGTTTTCTTTCATGATTTATATGGTTATATGTTAATCGAATTTAGATAACGGAAGTTAATAGATTCATTAGATTATCGTGAGGGAGATTGACAATAATTATTCCAACAAACGGAAGTTGAGGGATAATGTTGTTAGGTTAGGATTCAATCCATATCTTTGATTCGTATCGATATTAGTTAAGACCGGAAGGTAAACTAATTAATGGCGTGATAAATCGGAAGAGGAAACGCTCCTTTAGATAAGATAATAATCCAAGATAACTTGTGAATGAACATTTGTCTATCTTATTTCTTTCGGTGGGGTGATGGTTGTTGGAAATTGGTTGATCATGGTTTGTTCATGTTTGTTCAGTGTTAGTTAGTTTTACCGTTTTCCTAGATGTAGTTTTATTTTATGGTTGTCCATAATTATCTTTCTGGCTTTGGATTAACAATCCTCTGTCGATTTATTTTTCTTTTTAGTTTAGGTTTAGTAATAGTTATTTGTTTCTAGTAGTGACAATTTAGGAGAGTTAATGAACTAGATTCAACAGCCCTTTTCCCTGAGGATCGATACCCGTACTTATCCAACTTTACTAGCAACTACCCGGTATTCGGCCGGTTAGGAGGTAGTTTTGCATGGTAGTATAGGTTTTATAAATTTTCTTTTGTTATAATGATGCAAAATCTCCCCAACAAAAGTGGCGCCGTTGCCGGGGAATCGGTGTTTTGTTGAATCTTCTTTCGTTAATTTTTCTCTTTTGTTACGTTTTATTTGTTTTTATTTTATTTCAATAAAAGTAGCATTTAACAAATCGAGAGTTTTTATTTTTGCCGTGTTTCGATAACCGTTGGGTTAAGAATGTGCAAAAAGTTTTTTACTCGATTTGTGAAACGTGAACTATATGTTTGTTTGTATCTAGTCTAACCCTCTGTGCTTTAATTTGATGTGGCTGCTCTGTGATATTTGATGTATGATCTTTTAAGAAATTAGGGTTTGCTGTGTTTTCCTGCGTTTCTGTGCAAAATTCGATGCTTGGACGGGCGTCCAAGTAAGTGAACGCTTCGTCCAGCCCCTAACTTGCGGTGAAAGAACGGTTGGGTGTATGAACTTCGTCCGTCGAAAGGTTTCAACGATGTTACGAGTTGAAGGATCGGGACGGGCGTCTGGAATTCTGACGCCCGTCTGGAGGTTTTCAAGAGCAAGCGGCGTTTGAAAAGATGAACGTTCGTCGATTACGAACGCTAAGTGAGCGTTCGTCCGGGGTTGATCCAGTTACGGTTTTTCTTGATTTTATTTTTAATGCTTTTATTTGATGTGGATTTTTCATTCGAGCTTCGTGGCTAATTGATGTTTACATAGATGTCACGAACTTATATGTTTTTACCTTTCCATCTATGAATCCATGTTAGATAATTGATCAATTCCTTGTACATGATTCATCTAGGCATGTTATAGTATTTATCGGTTCTCGTAAGCTATAATCGTTTCTTATAGTTAATTAGTAGCTAATGTCGGTTTCCGTATGCTACATATCGTTATGATGAATCTTGTTAGCTTTTAAGACTTACGTGCTTCCTTTGTTTTTATAACTCATATGGGTAGTAATCATCGGTTTTCGTAATGCTACCATTGCATCTTATGAGTTATATCATTTAGTATAGCTAACTATTGGTTTCCATAATGCTATCACCTTTGACGAGTCTTAAAAAGCGTCTACATTGCATGTAATGAACGAAAGACATCGTTTATCGTAACTTTGTAATTATTTGGTAGAGCGTTTATTATATACATGTCGTGTTGCAAATTAGTGGGCTAGTTTTCTTTCTTTTATTTTCTTTTATTTTTGCATATCATTTAGTTGCATGTCATCTAGTTGCATTGTTTTTCTATTTTTCTTTTATTTTTTCTGAGTGTAGTTAAATGTCGGTTTTCGTAATACTACCTCATTTTTTTAGTTCTGCATAGGCCGTAGTCACTTTGTAGGGTTGTCCTCGAAACACCTTTCGGCTGAGCTGTGAGAATTTATTTTTATTTATTTTATTTTTAGGATCGCATATCATGTAGTCGCACTTTAGCCTACTCTTGTGTAATATTCCATGTATATGTTCCATCTCTATATGAGCTTAATCGAAAAATCTTTACGATTCTTTTCCATGTATAATCCTCTATCATTATTAGTTGGAGTTTGATGTTTCTGTTTGCACATGTGGTCTATATTATTCCACAAGCTTCTGTGGCTTTATTCTTAGATGTCCTGAGTTTAAGTGTTGATCTTTCCATCTGAGCTATTACTTCTTTTTGTGCTTATATCAAACTTCCATATTTAGACGCTTAGATGTTCTGTACTTTCCCTGTTTGATTTTTCCATCTGAAGCGATTCTATTTTGTGCTCTGTATGTTCTATTCCCCCTTTCCCCCGAGGTATTTCATGTTTGTCAAGTGTGCAGGGTGTTTGCATTAGCAATTGTGAGATTTTAGATGAAGCCAGTTTTCCGGTGGATGGTCCACAGTCTACTGCTTTCGTCGAGCATTTTTGGATCGGAACGCGTCCGTTCCAGAATTGTTCCCTTTCGGCATACAATCAGCTAAGTTTTCTTTTTCTTTTATTCTGCACAACATGAGGACATGTTGTCATTTAAGTGTGGGGGAGGGGATAAGTCGATATGTATCTATACATTTGCTTACATGATTTTATTTTTATGCAAAAATGAGCTAAATTTTAAAAAATTTTGTTTTGTCTCGAGTGAGCAATGCATGTTTTTGTTCGGTTTGTTATATTCATTGATCTTTGTATGCCGTATGTTCCGTAAGTTAGTTGTTTCACCCGATATTATTTTCCACGAGCCATAGTGAATGATGAGCTATATTATAAAGTTATACCCTTTTGATTAGTGATGTTTGATTCCTTATAAGTCATGTGCTTAGTGCTAATGTTCATATCGTGAGACTTATGATAGTTTGTATTTAGTTCCAAGTACGATGTACTGTGAATATCTAGAAGTTTGAATGTGATAAGTAATACGTAGCTAATGTCATTTGAAAAAGTTGAGTTAATAATGAAATCAATAGTGTGTGTCGGAAGCTGGTCGATGATTTGAGTGCGGTAAGGCATTATCTCGAAATGTTTTATTCCACTATGATGACCAAAAGCTCACGACAGTCAGAAGAAGCTGCTTTATGATTTGAGTAAGGTAGGGTATACCACGTATGTCCTATTCTACTATGATGAGCAATAGCTTATTCTGATGTGTGTTTAAATGTGAAATCAGTTGAATCAACTTAAGAATTGGTATGAAAAGAATGAAATGAGACTTAGTTATCGTTAATCTTATCCCCAGTATAAACCGATGGATATGCTGTAGGGATTATCCTCTGAGTATTTCAGAAAGGCCCTAGATTCATTCGATCATCTTTTTCGGGATATGTTCCGTTTTGTAGGGTGCATCTTATGAGTGTCATTTATTACTAGTTTGAAGGGGGTATTAGCTAGTTTTGCTTGAAATATTCAAGTTTGGATTTAGTGGAAATTTGCTATGGCTATGCACACACACGATGGTGAACTTCTAATTTATTGACTATGTGGTATATGTGTTGAGGTGTCTATATTCTTTCCGAGCCTTTCTTTTGTTTTGTTTTGCTCGGGACGAGCAAAAGTTTAAGTGTGGGGGTGTTGTTCAGGGTCAAATTGTATGATTTTTATAGATATATTTTATATCAATTTCCCCCGTATATGTATTATTTTCATAGAAGTAGGGCTTTATATCGATTAATTTAGTAAATGATGTTTTTAAGAGGTTAATTGCAAAATGTAACGATTTATGTGCTTAAATTGTGATTTTATGTTATTTTGGGATTGTGTTACGCTTTGGTATATTTTCCTATGTTATAGATACATATTTTGGCATGCAAGAGGATTAAATGATGAGGTTTTGCATGGAAGAGAAGTGAAATGGAAGGAAGATGGAGATAAAGCTTGGAATGAAGCTTTCAAGCAGCCGAACTTCCGATGCAGTTCTTGATATGATATACACTGATTTGACTCTCGACCTCAAGAGAAGATTTGTAGGGCTTGAAGAGAGGATTCTACAGGATTTTTAATCACTTCATTCCGACTTATGAGGCCCGAGATATGAGCGTTACAAGTTTGGATCTTTGTTGCTAAAACTCTTTGGAAAATCGGAAAACGACTGTAATATCGACGGGCTAATCAAAAGGCGTTTTTCGAAGAAGAGTCCTTAATGAAAGTTGTAGATTTTTCCGAGGGCTTAATTATGACGTTCGGATCATAATTTTTGGAGGTCTACAACTCAAGATATGAATTTTAGAAGTTGAGTCCAGCATTCAAACCAGCGTCCAGGAGGCAAAAACATGTCTGAGTCTTGATTGCGGCTAAACGAACGTCCACTCCACCATGGACGGCGTCCAAGATAATTAAACGTCCGTCCGCCACCGCCATTGAGACGGCCGCCTCAAATTTCTATTTAAGCGACCACATTGTTGAACCCCTAAGAATATTATACACAGCTGACTCTTCTTAAACCCCCAGAGAAGTCAAGAACGTGACCGGCCGGCCGAGCTTCATGCTTGGCGGGCGGTGGTGGTTAGTCTAGATAGGATCTTCTTTTTTTTTTTTTTTCGTTTCTTCCATTGATGATGAAATTTGTGAGCATGAAGCAAGCTTTGTGAGATTATTTTTCGGTGCAACTCAATTTCTTTTCACGGATGATTTTGTAAGTGTTAATTTAAATTGTTTCTTTTCCTATGTTAAATTGTATCTTGCAATTGTATATCGAAAGATGATTGCATGATTTGATGCTACCGTATGACGGAAGTCGGTGTAGTTTAGATCGCCATAGGAAAGATTAGATTTTTAATCTATACATAACGGAAGTTCGTAGGTTAAATATCTAGGTTTACGAGAGAACCACAATTTAATTAATTCGATGCAAGATTATCTTAGATTGGAATTGAGGGATATCACCGTTACGGAAAGATGAGATTGTTCACGTGTTTATTTCATTAAGTTGTTCTTGTTTTCTTTCATGATTTATATGGTTATATGTTAATCGAATTTAGATAACGGAAGTTAATAGATTCATTAGATTATCGTGAGGAGATTGACAATAATTATTCCAACAAGCGGAAGTTGAGGGATAATGTTGTTAGGTTAGGATTCAATCCATATCTTTGATTAAATATCGATATTAGTTAAGACCGGAAGGTAAACTAATTAATGGCGTGATAAATCGGAAGAGGAAGCGCTCCTTTAGATAAGATAATAATCCAAGATAACTTGTGAATGAACATTTGTCTATCTTATTTCTTTCGGTGGGGTGATGGTTGTTGGAAATTGGTTGATCATGGTTTGTTCATGTTTGTTCGGTGTTAGTTAGTTTTACCGTTTTCCTAGATGTAGTTTTATTTTATGGTTGTCCATAATTATCTTTCCTGGCTTTGGATTAACAATCCTCTGTCAGCTTTATTTTGTTTTTAGTTTAGGTTTAGTAATAGTTATTTGTTTTTAGTAGTGACAATTTAGGAGAGTTAATGAACTAGATTCAACAATGACCCTTTTCCACGAGGATCGATACCGTACTTATCCAACTTTACTAGCAACTACCCGGTATTCGGTTTGGTTAGGAGGTAGTTTTGCATGGTAGTATAGGTTTTATAAATTTTCTTTTGTTTTAATGATGCAAAATCTCCCCAACAAAAGTGGCGCCGTTGCCGGGAATCGGTGTTTTGTTGAATCTTCTTTCGTTAATTTTCTCTTTTGTTACGTTTTATTTGTTTTTATTTTATTTCAATAAAAGTAGCATTTAACAAATCGAGAGTTTTTATTTTTGCCGTGTTTCGATAACCGTTGGGTTAAGAATGTGCAAAAAGTTTTTTACTCGATTTGTGAAACGTGAACTATATGTTTGTTTGTATCTAGTCTAACCCTCTGTGCTTTAATTTGATGTGGCTGCTCTGTGATATTTGATGTATGATCTTTTAAGAAATTAGGGTTTGCTGTGTTTTCCTGCGTTTCTGTGCAAAATTCGATGCTTGGACGGGCGTCCAAGTAAGTGAACGCTCGTCCAGCCCCTAACTTGCAGGTGAAAGAACGGCTGGGTGTATGAACGCTCGTCCGTCCAGAAAGGTTTCAACGCTGTTCTGAGTTGAAGGATCAGACGGGCGTCTGGAATTCTGAACGCCCGTCTGGAGGTTTTCAAGAGCAAACGAGCGTTTGAAAAGATGAACGTTCGTCCAGTTCTGAACGCTAAGTGAACGTTCGTCCGGGGTTCAGTCCAGGTTCTGGTTTTTCTTGATTTTATTTTTAATGCTTTTATTTGATGTGGATTTTTCATTCGAGCTTCTGTGGCTAATTGATGTTTACATAGATGTCCTGAACTTATATGTTTTTACCTTTCCATCTATGAATCCATGTTAGATAATTGATCAATTCCTTGTACATGATTCATCTAGGCATGTTATAGTGACTGTCGGTTCTCGTAAGCTATAACTGTTCTTATAGTTAATTAGTAGCTAATGTCGGTTTCCGTATGCTACATATCGTTATGATGAATCTTGTTAGCTTTTAAGACTTACGTGCTTCCTTTGTTTTTATAACTCATATGGGTAGTAACTGTCGGTTTTCGTAATGCTACCATTGCATCTTATGAGTTATATCTGTTTAGTATAGCTAACTATTGGTTTCCATAATGCTATCACCTTTGACGAGTCTTAAAGCGCGTCTACATTGCATGTAATGAACAGCACTGTCGTTTATCGTAACCTGTAATTATTTGGTAGACGTTTATTATATACATGTCGTGTTGCAAATTAGTGGGCTAGTTTTCTTTCTTTTATTTTCTTTTATTTTTGCATATCATTTAGTTGCATGTCATCTAGTTGCATTGTTTTTCTATTTTTCTTTTATTTTTCCTGAGTGTAGTTAAATGTCGGTTTCCGTAATACTACCTCATTTTTTTTAGTTTCTGCATAGGCCGTAGTCACTGTAGGGTTGTCCTCGAAACCTGCTCAGCCTGAGCCTGTCAGAATTTATTTTTATTTATTTTATTTTTAGGATCGCATATCATGTAGTCGCACCTAGCCTACTACTGTGTAATATTCCATGTATATGTTCCATCTCTATATGAGCTTAATCTGAAAAATCTTTCTGATTCTTTTCCATGTATAATCCTCTATCATTATTAGTTGGAGTTTGATGTTTCTGTTTGCACATGTGGTCTATATTATTCCACAAGCTTCTGTGGCTTTATTCTTAGATGTCCTGAGTTTAAGTGTTGATCTTTCCATCTGAGCTATTACTTCTTTTTGTGCTTATATCAAACTTCCATATTTAGACGCTTAGATGTTCTGTACTTTCCTGTTTGATTTTTCCATCAAGCGATTCTATTTTGTGCTCTGTATGTTCTATTCCCCTTTCCCGAGGTATTTCATGTTTGTCAAGTGTGCGAGGGGTGTTTGCATTAGCAATTGTGAGATTTTAGATGAAGCCAGTTTTCGGTGGATGGTCCACGATCTCTTTGCTTTAAATCGAGCATTTTTGGATCGAAGCGCGTCCGTTCGAATTGTTCCTTCGCATACAATCGGCTAAGTTTTCTTTTTCTTTTATTACGCACAACATGAGGACATGTTGTCATTTAAGTGTGGGGGAGGGATAAGTCGATATGTATCTATACATTTGCTTACATGATTTTATTTTTATGCAAAAATGAGCTAAATTTTAAAAATTTTTGTTTTGTCTCGAGTGAGCAATGCATATTTTTGTTCGGTTTGTTATATTCATTGATCTTTGTATGCCGTATGTTCCGTAAGTTAGTTGTTTCACCCGATATTATTTTCCACGAGCCATAGTGAATGATGAGCTATATTATAAAGTTATACCCTTTTGATTAGTGATGTTTGATTCCTTATAAGTCATGTGCTTAGTGCTAATGTTCATATCGTGAGACTTATGATAGTTTGTATTTAGTTCCAAGTACGATGTAATTGTGAATATCTAGAAGTTTGAATGTGATAAGTAATCACGTAGCTAATGTCATTTGAAAAAGTTGAGTTAATAATGAAATCAATAGTGTGTGTCGGAAGCTGGTCGATGATTTGAGTGCGGTAAGGCATTATCTCGAAATGTTTTATTCCACTATGATGACCAAAAGCTCACGACTGTCGAATGTAAGAAGCTGCTTTATAATTTGAGTAAGGTAGGGTATACCACACGATGTCCTATTCTACTATGATGAGCAATAGCTTATTCTGATGTGTGTTTAAATGTGAAATCAATTGAATCAACTTAAGAATTGGTATGAAAAGAATGAAATGAGACTTAGTTATCGTTAATCTTATCCCCAGTATAAACCGATGAATATGCTGTAGGGATTATCCTCTGAGTATTTCAGAAAGGCCCTAGATTCATTCGATCATCTTTTTCGGGATATGTTCCGTTTTGTAGGGTGCATCTTATGAGTGTCATTTATTACTAGTTTGAAGGGGGTATCAGCTAGTTTTGCTTGAAATATTCAAGTTTGGATTTAGTGGAAATTTGCTATGGCTATGCACACACACGATGGTGAACTTCTAATTTATTGACTATGTGGTATATGTGTTGACGTGTCTATATTCTTTCCGAGCCTTTCTTTTGTTTTGTTTTGCTCGGGACGAGCAAAAGTTTAAGTGTGGGGGTGTTGTTCAGGGTCAAATTGTATGGTTTTTATAGATATATTTTATATCAATTTCCCCCGTATATGTATTATTTTCATAGAAGTAGGGCTTTATATCGATTAATTTAGTAAATGATGTTTTTAAGAGGTTAATTGCAAAATGTAACGATTTATGTGCTTAAATTGTGATTTTATGTTATTTTGGGATTGTGTTACGCTTTGGTATATTTTCCTATGTTATAGATACATATTTTGGCATGCAAGAGGATTAAATGATGAGGTTTTGCATGGAAGAGAAGTGAAATGGAAGGAAGATGGAGATAAAGCTTGGAATGAAGCTTTCAAGCAGCCGAACTTCCGATGCAGTTCTTGATATGATATACACTGATTTGACTCTCGACCTCAAGAGAAGATTTGTAGGGCTTGAAGAGAAGATTCTACAGGATTTTGAATCACTTCATTCCGACTTATGAGTCCCGAGATATGAGCGTTACAAGTTTGGATGCTGTTGCTGAAACTACTCGGAAATCCCGAAACGCGACTCGTAATGTCTGACGGGCTAATCAAAAAGGCGTTTTCTGAAGAAGAGTCCTTAATGAAAGTTGTAGATTTTTCCGAGGGCTTAATTATGACGTTCGGATCATAATTTTTGGAGGTCTACAACTCAAGATATGAATTTTAGAAGTTGAGTCCAGCATTCAAACCAGCGTCCAGGAGGCAAAAACATGTACAGAGTCTTCAGACTGCAGCTAAACGAACGTCCACTCCACCATGGACGAGCGTCCAAGATAATTAAACGTCCGTCCGCCACCGCCATTGAGACAGCCGCCTCAAATTTCTATTTAAGCAGCCACATTGTTGAACCCTAAGAATATTATACACGCAGCAGCTCTTCTTTAAACCCTAGAGAAGTCAAGCAGCAGCAGCCGGCCGGCTGAGCTTCATGCTTGGCCGGCCGGTGGTGGTTAGTCTAGATAGGATCTTCTTTTCGTTTTTTTTTTCGTTTCTTCCATTGATGATGAAGCTGTGAGCATGAAGCAAGCTTTGTGAGATTATTTTCCAGCTGCAACTCAATTTCTTTTTCACGGATGATTTTGTAAGTGTTAATTTAAATTGTTTCTTTTCCTATGTTAAATTGTATCTTGCAATTGTATATCGAAAGATGATTGCATGATTTGATGCTACCGTATGACGGAAGTCGGTGTAGTTTAGATCGCCATAGGAAAGATTAGATTTTTAATCTATACATAACGGAAGTTCGTAGGTTAAATATCTAGGTTTACGAGAGAACCACAATTTAATTAATTCGATGCAAGATTATCTTAGATTGGAATTGAGGGATATCACCGTTACCGGAAAGATGAGATTGTTCACGTGTTTATTTCATTAAGTTGTTCTTGTTTTCTTTCATGATTTATATGGTTATATGTTAATCGAATTTAGATAACGGAAGTTAATAGATTCATTAGATTATCGTGAGGGAGATTGACAATAATTATTCCAACAAACGGAAGTTGAGGGATAATGTTGTTAGGTTAGGATTCAATCCATATCTTTGATTCGTATCCATGTTAGTTAAGACCGGAAGGTAAACTAATTAATGGCGTGATAAATCGGAAGAGGAAACGCTCCTTTAGATAAGATAATAATCCAAGATAACTTGTGAATGAACATTTGTCTATCTTATTTCTTTCGGTGGGGTGATGGTTGTTGGAAATTGGTTGATCATGGTTTGTTCATGTTTGTTCAGTGTTAGTTAGTTTTACCGTTTTCCTAGATGTAGTTTTATTTTATGGTTGTCCGCAATTATCTTTCCTGGCTTTGGATTAACAATCCTCTGTCGGCTTTATTTCATTTTTAGTTTAGGTTTAGTAATAGTTATTTGTTTTTAGTAGTGACAATTTAGGAGAGTTAATGAACTAGATTCAATGATTCTTTTCCACGAGGATCGATACCGTACTTATCCAACTTTACTAGCAACTACCCGGTATTCGGCCGGTTAGGAGGTAGTTTTGCATGGTAGTATAGGTTTTATAAATTTTCTTTTGTTTTAATGATGCAAAATCTCCCCAACAAGAACGATCTCTTCTCCCCCGATGCTCGTCTCGCTGTTCTCTATCGTTGTTATTTTGGCGCTTAAATTCTCGCCGTCCCTTTGGTTCGGCTTGCTGAGACCGATCTACGACCTCATCAAGTTTTCCTTCCATTATTGCTGCATCGATGTCTCTGATTAGATCTTTGCACTGTTCTGAGTCATGCCCTACATCTTGGTGATACTTGCAATACTTGCTTTGGTTTCTGTTTTCTCTAGGTCCCCTCATCGGAGGTGGGGTCCTAGCAATGCCCTTTCTTTGCATTATCGCAAGGACTTGTTCATGAGGCCTGTTCAGTGGAATGAAGTCTCTGTCCTGCAGAGCTCCTTTCTTCCCAAGCCGATCAGAGATGGGAGCAGTTACCCGATCCCAAACCAACTTTCTTTTCTTGTCCGATCTATCCTCTGGCTTGCTTTTCTTGTTCTCACCTTTTTCCATCTCTCTTTTAAGTCTATTCGCTTCCTCTCCCTGGAAATATTTATACGCAACATCCAGACATTCTTCCATTGTGGGAGGGAGCTTGCTGTTAAGCTTTGCATGCAGCCGTCCCTTTCGCAGACCTGCCACGAAAGAGGCGACCAGCAACTTATCATCTGCGTCCTGTACTTGAGCGGCCTCTTCATTGAAACGCTTTATGAAGCACAGTACGGACTCGTCTTGTTTTTGTTTTAACGTCAACAAATGAGTTTGATTTCTTTGGAATGGTCGCGCCGCAATGAAGGCATGAACGAACTTCCTGGTCAAAGTTCCAAAATCTGAGATTGATCTAGGAGGAATCTTGTTGAACCACTCTCTGGCCCTTCCAGTTAGGAGTGCGGGGAAAGTTTTGCACTTCATCTCATCTGATGCGTTGTACAGGTTCATGTGGGAGATGAACTGATGCATGTGATTATAAGGATCCTTGGATCCATCATATGCATTAATCTTTGGAATCTTAAACCCTGCTGGACGGGGATAGTGGTCTATATGCTCAGTGAAAGGTGACGCACAGATCAGATAGTTGTCTGATCGTCTTCCCAGTAGAGTATCCAGTTCGGCCTTGGCCATATCATTCGGGTAACGCGTAGCTCCGTACTCTGTATGGGCGCTTGATTCCACGATTTCTGGTTTAGTAGGAGCCTGTTGCTGGAGATTCGTCTCTGGCTTTTCTGGGGGATCCCTTCCCTTAAGGGTCTCGTTCAGGATAATCTTGATGGTAGCATTGTCCAGATTTTTCAGGGCGTCAACCAATGCCTGATTGGCTGGGTCCTAGAGAACCGGGTCTACATGATCTCCTTGGAGATCTGCCCTTTTCTGGGCTGCCGCATCGTGAGTTTCGCCCTGGGTGGTTGAGGTTCCTCCCTGTTGAGTCGGATCTGTGTTCTTCTTTGCGGTATTCTTTGGTGGTGCCATAACGTCTGTAAGGATTCTGGCTTGTTAGATCGATTATCAGTAGAAGGCCTTCCTTCTAGCACCAATGACGATGTTGGAAACCGTCCGGTAATCAATACGGGTCAATCTTCTGTGTGATAATGATCGAAAACCCTAGAAACCCTAATGTATGACAGAGGGATGAGTTGTTTGGTGTGTTCGGACTGAGCTCTCAGAATATTTCTGAGAGTTGCCTACGTATCCAATAGTCGAATTGGAATCAAGTCATCCGTAGTTCCTTAGGGTTGTTTATATAGGTGATATTTTGCCCCTATTACTTGTTGAGCAAGTATTATTATTAATAATTAATCCCTAAGGATAAATACGACTCAATCCCTAAAATCAGAGATAATTATGGACATATTTAATGTCAAGATTGGAGTCTTTATGACTGAGGATTCTTTCCATGTGTGATTATCCCTCACGCGGAATAACAACGGTTATTCGGGATATCCCCGCCTCGTTCGTAACCAATACGGGCCGGCCAGGCGGCTCTCTTCGCTGGACCTTAACCGTCTTGCGGCGCCTGGAGGAGGAGCTCATACCGATCTCCCGTGGTAGACGATCTGCCCTCTGTCCGGCCTTTAGGGCGTTTGGCCCTTAAAGCCCTAAACTCAAGGAGTGGTAATTTATTGAGAACCCCTACAGGTGACACGTGGCGTAATTCGGGTCGGGTATCATCATCTCCACAATTCAATTTCTTTCGATCTCAAGAAACCGTCTAATAGGTCAATTTCCAGATACTTTGGGGTTAACACTCCCAAAGATGAAATTGTTCTTATCTAGTTCAAACTATTTCTCTGGGCCCATTCCATCTACATTAGCCAATGCTTCCAATCTTGCAGAAATAATTATCGCAGATAATATGCTTACCGGGCCAATCCCACGAAATCTAGGAAGGTTACAACAACTCCAAAGGTTCTTATTAAGATGTAGAAGATCTACAACGATAGAAATAAAAACGATAAATAAGAGCTAATCCAAGCTCTTAAGTGATTTTACTCATAAAGAGATTTCAAGATTACATTCTATCTTTCAACTTAGGGAGTTAGGCTATATATTTATAAGTTAAAAAGCCCAACTAGGTTCAACCCTACCCTTAAAAGCCTAAAACATAAGCTACTTAATTAAAACGTAAATAAAATGACTCTTTACTATTTTGATGTGCTACATCATCTCCATCCCCTACACACACAAAAAACTCGTCCCGAGCGAACTCGTAAAAATAATTTAGACCTCATAAGCTTTCCATCGTCATCAACATCTATTGGTGGATCAAGGCCATTCACCACCTTATGGAACAATCTTGGCACTCCTTTAGACTGTCCATTCTTGTACGCAGCACCCAAAAGTGAAGAAAGTGCAACAGCCCAAAAGTGCATCCATAACTTGAATGTTGAATGGCTCTTAGTTGCCTTCTCATAGCAGTTCATTGCATAATCCATCACCCCCTAAAATAAATCGTCTTACCAGGATCAAATGGAAACTTCGCGGTCGGAACTTGCATTCTAGGTAGATTGTGCAATAAGGGTTGAAGATTGTAAAGCAGGCAGCCCAAAGAGTGAAAAAGACCAATTATGCTGTGTCCAACTAAAGTAGCATTGCAAATCAAAAGGTCCTTTACCTCAAGGCATTTCTTCTCATCAAACTGTGGCATCCATTTGATAGTAGGAGAGTTAGGATGGCAATTCTCATTCCCCTCTTCTCTGTTGTTATCAAACCTTGCTAATCCATAATCATAAAAATAAAGATCAACTTCCATGTCCTGCACACTATTTTGTTGATTGAAATTTCCACAAACCTTTTGCTTAAACATTCCACAGAGAACTCCTTTGGATGTATCACAAGCTTTTGTTAGAGGAAAATGTTTCCTCCCTCTTTGTGCTATTCTTGAAGGGATTCCTGAGACCTGAGTAACATGACAGGAAAAGAAATCACAAACATGCTCAAATACAGCCATATTGTCTGCCATCTGCATTGCCTGAGTAACTCCACCAACCGAAGAAATAATTATCTTGCAGAAAGCTTCATCCCAGCCCTCAATCGGGAGACGTTCCAAGTACTCTTTTCCCATATCATAGAAATCGAGATGTCCACCATTCGACATGAAACTATCCAATTTCTCAATAAAAGATGGCACGATTCTACAGCAATCAGGAATCTTTTCCTTCATATACATTTGCTCAAGTTTATCTCTTATAAGAACCTCATTGATCTTCTTCCGATAGTGACACAAAAAGAGCACTTGGTATTTATCTCCATGTTTGCTCAAAACATCAAGCAAAACAACAATTAGGTAACCTCAAAACCCAATCCTTAACTAGAAGAAAGAAAGCAATTTGAGCAAAAAAGGTTTTATGTGATTCAGGAAAACAAGTCATTGATGAAACCTGACAATCTGAGGTTGACTGAAGCTTCATCTTCTCGAAATAGGACTGCTTGAACTTGTCCCCAAGTCCAAGTATAACACAAGTCCCATACACTGGGGTCAATTCAAAACCAAAAATTCCAGCTCGATCATTGGCATATCCATCCCAAGAACTTCCAGGCATGCACTTTAAAACTGTATCAACTCTTGAAATGGCCAAAATACCAGATATCCCTTTACTTTTCGGTTCGTTATTTGTTTTCCCATTCTTTGTGGTAGTACACCTTTGGCTGCCAACAACTCCAGCTTGTGTAAGAACAAACAAACTCTTATTCTCATAGGCCGATTCCCCGACAATCATAATTATATTAGCTGCAGATTCTCTTGTGTCACGCCTCTTATCAAACTTCTCAACACCAATTGTAACATTAAGCACAAATGAACCTGCATAGGCTATGAGACGAACAATACCCCAAGTTCCCAAAGGACATGGGCTTCCACCCGGATCAAACAAAAACGTCATACGCATAGCATGTACCTTGGGCAAGTACTGCATTAACAGAAATTGAACGTTGCCAGTCCAACAGAGTTTAATTATGCTTCCAATTCCCTTATCGTTTTGGCTAAAAGTAATAGAATATACAAGGACACAGTGCCCATCCCAGTCGTACATGACTCTCCCTTGCTCGGCATTTTGTACTTGCACTACTGAACCCAATGATGCTCTTGCATCATGATCTTTGTACGTTCTACCAGTTTCATTTGTTGGTTGCCTTTAACTTCAAAGCCATCAATTGTATCTAGGCAATAACCTTCGCACTCGAAAACTTTGGTATAAGAAAGTTCACCGGTGTGCTTAGAGATAATTTTCCCAGTTGTATAAAGAAGCTCTACATCACTTACTTCATCTTGTTTGTCAAAGTGTGTTTCGGTGAGAGATTTCATCAAACACTTGGCGGGCTTCATTTCTTTTTCTTCAATTGATTGCTCATTGTAAAAGCTTTTTATCTGAACTCTCATCCTGATTACAATTTTCAGTGCTCTTCCCATGTTCTTCTACGATTAAATTCACAATACTTCCAATTGTTGGTGTGTAAGGAACTAAGTAGAAAAAAATAGGAAATGACAGGGAAATGGGGAGAACAGAACAGAAAGAACAAGGAAGACAGAAAATAGCAGTTTATTGAGTAATATCTTGTCTGAATGAGTACAATTAGTTGTGTCTTCTCTCTTATATACATCAACACACAGCTAGGTATGCTAACAAACAGCTCATTAACGCTACATGACAGCTAAGTGACAGAAAACCACCCAGTTCCTGACATCACCTTCCCCTTAAAAGCTTCCTTGACCTCAAGGAAGTGGGAGTCAAGGATAACCATCCAAGCTGACAGCTGACAAGAGAAAAACATAAAACATAAATGTGCAATGGATGGTGCAATGAGTGGCAATGAATGTCTTAGCCCCATGAAACTTCTCCACAAATCTTCATCTCGCTAGTGTGTTTAGAAACTTTTCTGAAAGTCTGAAATTTATCATTTTCCATATCATCTTGACATACCAACATGTTAGCTTCCAATGCCTCTTCCTTCCAACACATTATCAATTTATTTCTAATGTAGCATCCATGAGTACTATATCCTTTCCCACCCTCTCAAAAACATCCTTGTCCTCAAGGATGAATAAAATTGTGACAACCAACCCGGATCCCAAATAAAATGCTCCATGTTGATGAAGAAGAGATAATACTCATCCAACACATCAAACTCCATAGCAATTGTAACTAAAATGGTGCTGTCAATATTAACAATTGCTTTTACCATCTCACACCATTCCATGGTTATAACCGGAATAAGAAAACGACACATGTAAAGACTGGAGTTCCATGTGCAGTGTTTGTCAGCAACAGTGAAGAAACAATCTTTTATTCCCCTTTTATAAAGCACTGCTACAACTATTGGTACAACCATGAACACAGCAAAAACTTTTTGATTGATGCTCTCAAGTTGCTTCACAGTCATGACACTTGAGTCAGAAATAAATTTGGTTGCACTGTGCAAATCTTTGAATCTAAATGCCACTAGAGCACCCTCCATTTTTTTTTCATTTCCACCAACTCCCATTTGATGCCTATGATTTACACTTGAAATAAGTCCCAAGACAGCCACAGCATCTGCCATACTGTTAGATGTAGGTGCAAAATCAAAATCTATACACACAGTATGTACAACATTCCTCTTGGCATTGGTAACTAATAATAGGGTGTCCAATGCTATTTCCATGTGATTGAGGTCAGCTCCAAGCCCAAAATCCACATAATCCTCTATCGACTTCTCAAAAAATGCTCTAGACATGTGCTCAAATATATCTTTCCAAACTCTTAAGTGACAGAAACTTCCATCCAGATTCAATAAGAATGTGACATTGTCATCAATTAAAAGGGCATTCTCGCACCATGCAGATGATGCTTGTATCAAGCTTTGGAAACAACTTGAATCCGACTTAACCCAGTAAGAACAATACTGTTTAAAATTGATGAATATTCCCTGAGCATAGAGTCCTTTGACTGCTATCTGTTTCGTCAGCCACACGCCCATGGTATATAATAAGTCTTGCTCCATTATGACCCATTTTGACATTATACAGAACATATCAATAAGTTCTGAGATTACATTCATACCATCAGTTACTAGCATACTTGGAGAAACATTACCAACCCGAACATCGTAATACTGAAGCACGGACTGAGTAATTTGATTAGAGCCGCTAGTGCTAGCTTCAATGTATTGAGAGGTATGCAAAGAAGTTGACCTCAAATCGATTGCTTCCATTCCCAAACACTTCACACTTTCAATCAGTTTTAGGCACCATCTCGAATCAACCTCTTCCTTCCAAAGAAAAACGAGAATATCAACACTTGATTCCAATAAACTACCCATGTACGACAAGATCCGATCGAACTTCTGCAAGTGTTGATTGTTGGGTGCAGCGTTCATCTTTTCTTTCATTTTATCAAATAAATGATGAGTAGCCTTCAAACTTCTAGACATTAACGAAGGGGGTTGGACAACCTTATCAATTCTCTGTTGGATGGCCCCTTCTTCGGCCACTTCAAAACTCACAGTGCCTTGATGTTCAGCTTGACTAGTGAAGGGCTGAACAATTCTTTTATCTACATGCGGAAATGAATTCACACCCCCACCAGGATCAAATAGAGTTAGTTCATTGAAGCTGAAATCAAGATTACAAGATTCAAGCACTTGTTCTTTCACTAAATCAGCTAGGAATGGCTCACATTTTTCATGAATGTCACTCCCATTTCTCTGCTCAACTGGAAATCGTTCGGGCATTTGGTTGAACAGTTGGTGGTCGGTTCTTACGCCTCCCATTGTCAACAAATGAGGCTGCCCCACCATTTTCCTAAGCATGTCACGTCCATGAAGATCTGTACCAAGAAAGTCAGGTTCCTCTTTTTCTTCAGTTTGCTCAAAAGAAGGCTTAGTTAGACTTTCTTCCCTTACATCAGTTAAATCTCTTGGAAATGGTTCGGGCATTTCAGCGAACACTTCGCAGTCTTCATTGTGCTCATCCTTATCAAGAACTAAGAATGGCTGCAGCTCATTTGTGGACTGCAAATGTGTTGCAATTGGCATAGTCAATCCGTCAAACATCTTGAATGCTTCATTTCTTGGATCAACTTGGCCGCCAGCAACTTTCTTAGTCATTTCTTCTTCAGAATCCAACAAGTTGCTGATATCAAACCCCTCAGAAACTGATTTATATGTTGTTGTTGCTGGTTTGTGGTTTAGCATTGCGAAAATGGCAGCAAATTGATCCTTCATGAATGCAAACCGATTATCTGAACTCTGCTTGAGATCCTGCATTGTTTTTCTCAGCTCTTCGATGTCTTTGGTATTCTTCTTTGTTCGCTCATCAACGGATTTGAGACCAGCATCATCCATGGCAGAGAATCGTTATCTCTGATACCACTTGTAAGGAACTAAGTAGAAAAAAATAGGAAATGACAGGGAAATGGGGAGAACAGAACAGAAAGAATAAGGAAGACAGAAAATAGCAGTTTATTGAGTAATATCTTGTCTGAATGAGTACAATTAGTTGTGTCTTCTCCCTTATATACATCAACACACAGCTAGGTATGCTAACAAACAGCTCATTAACGCTACATGACAGCTAAGTGACAGAAAACCACCCAGTTCCTGACATGGTGCAGCCTGATTTATTGCAACAGCATAGTACAGCTCGTTAGCAGGGCCATTTTCTGAGTGTCCATCCGCATTGCAATTTTTAGTTGTTATTGCTTCAATCTCAGCATCTTTCGTTGAACATCTGTTGTGCAAGAATCTATTACTCAATAACAACTTCATTATAGCCCAAGATACGATTTTCGATCTGCCCTTCGAGCATCTGTGGTGCTGTAACGTTTGCCACCAAGATTCGGCTTCTCCCTCCATTGCGTAAGATGCTATTTCATATTGTAGTTGGTCTGGAATGTCCATTTGCACAAAAAACTCTTCGACTGTGTCTGCCCAATCAACAAAATTGTTTGGTGTCCCATTGAAGAAAGCGAATCTTCATTCGATTCTAGACGTGATGTAGTTCTTTGAGATAACATTCCTCCTCATGGCATATGTTCTCATCTTTGCTGCGATTCAGCTCAGATGCGAAAGAACCAACCTTTCGATTAATATCCCATCGGATCTTCGAATCCCGAACACCGTCGTGGATCTGGCTATCTTCCCTGCTCATTATAGTCATCGAAGAGCAAAAGGGAAAAACCTTAGCTGAAATCGATCATTCAAATAAGGATCATATATTCTAATTACTTCAAGTCTTTTCAGCAACCTTGGCTTCAGCCTGCCTTCTTACAACTTTTTGTGTATTCTTTTCCTCTTTCATGACAAATAGACCATAATGGATCACCAATAATAAGAGTAATAGAGTGTTGCTCCATACACTCCGACATGTCAGATCCCTGTCAACCGTTTGCTATCATCAAAAAATCTCTTACACACTATGAACATAGCTTCTTTTTTTTGCTGTATTGATAGTGTAACAATCAAATATTTCCATTGATTTGTGATGTGATTACAACCGAGTTTATATAGGCACATAATCTTAGCCAACAAGTAAATGATAAATACAAATATTTAAAAGATATATTTAAACCAATTTCTCATTATCTATAATATCCTCAACACGCCCCCGCAATCCCGTGGGAAGTGGCTGAACACGGAGATTGGCCTTGAGAAGGTCAAAACGAGGCCGAGCTAGTGGCTTGGTGAGGAGGTCCGCCAATTGATCTTTCGTGCTGAGAAAGGAGATAGAAAGTCGTTTTGCCGCAACAAGTTCCCGGACATGGTGAAAGTCGATCTCAATATGCTTTGTGCGGGCGTGAAAGGCGGGATTGTGAGCAAGGTAAGTAGCGCCAATATTATCACACCATAGAAACAGGGCCGTAGGGAGAGTAACGTGCATTTCGGTGAGCAAAGCGCATAGCCATTGAACCTCCGCAGCAGGTGTTAGACAAAGATTTGTATTCGGCCTCAGTCTTCGCTTTTAGAGACCGTAAGGTGTTGCTTGGAACGCCAGCTGATAAGATTGTTTCCAAGGAACACACAATAAGCACCAATCGACCTGCGGTTATCAGGATCAGCAGCCCAATCAGAATCCGAGTAAGCATTAAGTGTGAGGGAAGAGTGCCTGGAGAGGAATAACCCTTCAGAAATAGAGTGTTTAAGGTAACGCAGGATACGCTTAACCGCGAGCCAATGATCATCAGAAGGAGCGTGCATGAACTTGCTAACTTTGTGAACAGCGAAGGCAATGTCAGGACGAGTAAAACTGAGGTACTGCAAGCCGCCGACGATGGTACGATATAAGGAGGGGTCGGCGAAGGGAGAGTTAGACGTAGCAGTAATGCGAGTGGAAGCAGACATCGGTGTTGGGAATGGCTTAGATTTATCCATGCCAGCACGCTGAAGAAGCTGTAAAATGTATTTCCGTTGGGTAAGATAGAGGCCATCCGGTGTAGAGAGAGCCTCAACACCTAAGAAGTAAGAAAGAGAGCCAAGGTCCTTGACCGGGAATTGTGAGCCAAGATATTTAATTACCTGTTCAACAACAGTAGAGGAAGTGCCTGTAATAATAACATCATCAACATATATAAGAATGTAGACGCGATCATGGCCATGCGAATAAATATACAAAGAGGTATCCGCTTTGGAGGCGGTAAAGCCAAAGCGAGAAAGAGTATCCGTGAATCGAGCAAACCAGGCACGAGGGGCCTGACGAAGACCATATAAGCTGCGCTTAAGACGGCAGACATAATCCGGATAGTCGGGATGCACAAACCCCTGAGGCTGCAGCATGTAAACAGGTTCAGAAAGATAACCATGGAGGAAGGCATTTTGAATGTCGACCTGTCGGATGGACCACCCCTGTGCAACCGCTAAAGAGAGCAGCAAGCGAATAGTAACCGGCTTGACCACCGGACTGAATGTCTCAAAGAAATCCACACCTTCAGTTTGATGGAACCCCTTAGCTACGAGCCGAGCTTTGTGGCGTTCGAAGCGCCCATCAGCATGATGCTTGGTCCTGTATACCCATTTGTTACCTACAACATTCATATTAGGCTGAAATGGAACAAGGTCCCAAGTATTAGTACGAAGCAACGCATTAATTTCCTCTCTCATTGCATTACGCCAAATGCGGTGTTTTGAGGCTTCTGTGTAGGAAGTCGGGTCGGAGGTGGTGACGGTGTTGATGAGGGCCCGAGGTAGAGGATAGCGGATGAAACCTGGCATTTGAGTGGGTTTCAGGGAGTTAGTTTTGGTGCGAGTGATCATAGGATGCGGTGGAGGGGGGTCACAAGAGGGAGGAGAAGGAGGTGAGGCCGAGCTGGGAACAGATAGGGCCGGAGATACAGGAGGGGAGGGAGAAGGAGGGGAGGCCGTGATGGGAGGAGGGGCCATGGTGGGTGGAGGTGCGAGAGATGAAGGTAAAGGAACCGTGATAAGATTGGGAATCATAGGGGTAGGTGAGGGAGTATAAGGAAAGATAGTTTCATCAAAGACGACATGGCGGGCAATATAGACACGACCTGTCGATAAGTCTAGGCACTTATAGCCATGGTGATTTGGGCTATAGCCGAGGAAAATACATGATTTGGAGCGGAAGTCAGTTTTGTGGTGATTGTAAGGGCGAAGATGGGGCCAGCAAGCACAACCAAAGACACGAAGAAAGGAATAGTCAGGAGAGCGACCGAAGACCATTTCATACGGGGATTTGTCATTGAGGACTCGAGTAGGAAGGCGATTGATAAGGTAGGTGGCGGTGACGAAGGCATCTTCCCAATAGGGAATGGGGAGATTAGATTGAGCAAGGAGAGATAGGCCGACTTCGACTATTTGGCGGTGACGCCGTTCGATAGCTCCCACTTGCTCGTGAGTGTGTGGGCACGAAAGACGATGAATAATGCCAAGGGAGGTGAGATATTGGGAGAGATGACGATACTCACCACCCCAGTCAGTTTGTAAGGCTTTGAGCTTTGTGTTAAATTGACGTTCAATCATGGTAAGAAAATCACGAAAAACAGGTTCAACATCGGATTTACGTTTAAGCGGAAAAATCCATAAATATTTGGTAAAATCATCAATAAAGCTAACATAATAACGGGAACCGTAAATGGAAGATTCAATACATGGACCCCAAACATCGGAGTAAATCAAATCAAGAGGTGCAGAAGAAGTAAACTCCGAAACATATAAAGGTTGACGATGACTCTTAGCTAATTGACAAGGGGCACACACATTAGGTAGTGCTTTATTCGGTAAACTAATAGACAAACTCCCTAAAACTTGACGAAGAGCAGAAACGAAAGCAAAGTGACCGAGAGACGTTGGTGCCAAGTTGAGGAAGGACAGGAGGAGGCGGCAAAGGCTTGGACCGGAGAGTGGTTGAAGGTAGGCGAGAAGCGATAGAGTCCATCTTTGACAAATCCCTATGATGGACGCGCCCGAGTAGTCCTTTACAAGAAAGTAATTATTATGAAATTCAAAATATACAGAATTATCATGAGCAAATTGACGGACAGAAATTAAGTTGGTGGTAAGGGCGGGGGAAACTAAAACATTATGTAATAAATATGTACGCGTAGGAGTAGAAATAGATGAAGAACCGAGGTGAGAAATTTTTAAACCTGTACCATCACCGACATGTACTTTGTCCGGACCATTGTATGGTTCGTAGGAGAGATAAGAGTTCTGGAAATCGTTGGTCATGTGATGCGTGGCTCCTGTGTCGGGCATCCAATCATTAGTATAGGCTGGTTGTGGTTGATACATGTGGTAGGCATGTGGTGGACGAGGGTTGGGATTGGGACGAGTGTTTGGGTAATTGTATTGAGGGGTAGGGGCTGGTTGCTGATTGTAACGATAGTAGCAGGTCTGGGCTGTGTGGCCAAGTCGAGAGCAGATTTGGCATGTGGGTGCAGATTCACCATTATATGAGGGACGAGGAGATCCACGGCCCCGGCCACGTCCCCGTCCTCGAGGATTGTTGTAACCACGACCACGGCTGAAAGGAGCGGTCACGGAGGAGGAAGTGGCATGAGCAGCAGCAGACGCGGGGTGGGAAGCCAGAGAAGACGACGGCGAAAGATTGACCGGACGGTGGTGTAGGAGTCGTGATTCAGTGGTAAGAAGCTGAGCATAGACTTCGTCAATGGTGATGGTTGATCGAGCTCCAATCATAGTCACAAAGGCTTCATAATCAGGCCCCAAACCTGCTAGAAGATACGCAATGAAGTCGTCGTCGGGAAGAGGGTGGCCGGCGAGAGACAAGTCATCGGCAATTTTCTTCAATTGAAAATAATAATCTGTAGCAGTCATATCCTTCTTACGGGTGCTGGCCAATTCAGTACGAAGTTGAATCAATTTGGAACGAGTGGCAGAGGCGAAAGACGTTTGGAGAGCAGCCCATATCTCCGATGATGAAGTTGCAGTATAAACTTGGGTCAAGACATCATCCGACAACGAGGAGGTGATCGTGCTTAGTATGAGATTATCTTGTTTGGACCAGTCCGTATAAGCAGGATTCGGCACGGTTGCACCGGCTGAGTCTGTGATGGTGGCGGCGGGTGGTTTTATCGAGCCATCCAAGTAACCGTAGACGCCCTGGCCCTTAAAATAGGGGACGATTTGAGCTCTCCATAGATGATAGTTGTTTCTAGTGAGTTTGGTGATATGGATAGAGGAAGAGGGGGAGAAAGAAGGATAAGAGGGAGAGGAAGCATTGGTGCCGGAGGTAGCTTCTGTGGCGGCGGACATGGCTGAAAGCCTGAAGGAGAAGACGACAGACTTTTCTGTTTTTTTTTTTTTTTTTTTTTTTTTGTAGGTTTTAGGAGAGGGGATTCGGCGTAACACAAAAGAGAGAAAAAAAACCGGGCTCTGATACCATATTGATAGTGTAACAATCAAATATTTCCATTGATTTGTGATGTGATTACAACCGAGTTTATATAGGCACATAATCTTAGCCAACAAGTAAATGATAAATACAAATATTTAAAAGATATATTTAAACCAATTTCTCATTATCTATAATATCCTCAACATGCTGAATTGACAGCCCTATGTGGCTTCAAACTGGAAATTAATGTGCTACTTGGAAGTCCAGCTAATTTATTGAGGCTACATAAGAGATAACTCTTGAAGCCTTCATTGCCTGATAAATGAATGTCTCCGCCCGGATCAAATAGGAACACGCTCTCGTCCGAACATTCTTCGAGCATCGACGATAACAACAAAAATTGAGCTGTGTGCATCTTTGGCCCTAATGAGCCCCAAATGGAATCCACACCGACAGAAGTAGAACCCCTGCAACCTTGGTGACAGGGATTTTGTGTAAGGCCAAGTTGATATGTCCAAATATCTTGTAAAGGTTTAGGAAGTATGCCTAGAACAGGGCATTCTAGTTTTAATCTTGTTCCTCCAACCTTTGATCCTTTAGCAATTGATAACTCAAATGGAACATCTCGGGTTGGTAATGAGAGACTATCAACATCATTCATTACATCTTTCTTACTAGTCTTTTTACTGGTCTTATCAACTTGTGTTTCCTTACAGTCAATGACCACATCCTGCCGGAGCACGTCTTCGCATACAAGGATCTTATAAGCATCAATACTGATTGAGCCTAGGTAGTGAAATTCATCTTTGGAATCACAACCTCTAAAAAAACCGAAGGCTTAAATAGTGAGTGATCTCCAACTCTTTAATGAGCCTGAATAAAATTAAAGATTTGTGAAATAAGAGATCGGTGGCCGGCCCCATAGGTATCAAGACGAAATGATCGAGAGGCCTCTGTCGGGCAGCCTTTACGACGATAAGAGGTCCGCGGTGCCGAGATAAACAAGATGAACAACGTTGATTCCATTGTCTATGGACTGAGTTAGTTGTACACATGATTGACTTATGTAAACAGACTATTTCCAGGAAGCTTCATATGGTTTCTGGTTGTTGTGTCACATTCAATTACAAATGTTTACAGAGAAGGGTTCAAAGTCAAGTGTATATATTATTTACAAACAAGTCACAGATATGTTTGTAATAAGTTAGTCAAAGTCTCCTTTGTTTCTAAAACTCAGATATTATCTTTTTTTCCCACTGCTATAAGCTGATCATTAGAAGCTGATCAGTTCAGCCTCTCCTCAATTTCATTTCAGCTTCCTTTCTTTCACCTCTTGTCTTCTTTTATATACAAGTTTTATTATTCTGTTTTTTAACTAACTCAATGGCAAGCAGAAATATGATCATCAGTCTATTAAGCTCTTATACTGTCTTTTTATTCATTGTTGCCACAGAAATTCCTACTCTTTCTGCTTTTGCTACTACATCAAATGAGACCGACCTCCATGCCTTGCTAAGTGTCAAGAATCATATAAAAAGTGACCCTTCTCGATTTCTGGATTCTTGGAATGATTCTCTTCATTTCTGCGATTGGCAAGGAATTACTTGCGGTAAAAGACACAAACGAGTGACTGTACTCAATGTTTCATCACTCGATTTGGTTGGCACTCTTTCTCCCTCTGTTGGAAACCTTACTTTCCTCAGAGACATCCATCTCAATGAAAATTCCTTCCACGGCATCATTCCACCAGAAATCGGCAGTTTGTTTCGCCTACGGTTTCTTGTTTTGGCCAATAACTCATTTGAAGGACAAATTCCAGCTAACCTTGCATCGTGCAAAAATCTTCAATTCATCCAATTATATAACAACAAACTTAGTGGAAGAATCCCTGATCAGCTGAGTGATTTATCCAAATTGCAAACACTTGCATTAGCCAAGAATAATTTCATTGGAAGTATCCCACCGTCTTTAGGTAATATCTCTACTCTTACAGAACTAGATTTATCTGCAAACAATCTAAGTGGGAGCATACCATATGAGCTTGGTAAACTCTTCAATCTTCTGTTCCTGGGATTGGCCATTAATAAGTTATCAGGCTCTATTCCTGTTCCAATCTACAATATTTCAACAATTCGAGTTTTTGCGATCACGTTCAATTATCTAACAGGTCAGTTTCCGGATTCTTTGGGGTTGACACTCCCAAAGATGAAAATGTTCGTAGCTAGTTCAAACAATCTCACGGGGTCGATTCCATCTACATTATCCAATGCTTCAGATCTTGAATTAATAGATATTGGAGATAATATGCTTACCGGGCCAATCCCACGAAATCTAGGAAGGTTACAACATCTCCGGTGGTTGCAATTTAACGATAACCCTCTAGGTATTGATAGAGATAATGACATTAGCTTCATTACCACCTTGACTAACTGCACCGACCTAGTATATTTGGACTTGTCAAGAATTGAAATCGGAGGCATACTACCTTCGGGAATTTCTAATCTGTCTAAAAATCTTAGAACATTTAAGCTAGATAATAATCACATATCAGGAAACCTTCCTGTAGGAGCTGGAGATCTTGTTTCCTTAAGCACTTTAGATATGAGGGGGAATACTCTTTCAGGTAGCATTCCTCTCTCCATTGGAAAGCTTAGAAATTTGAAGAAACTTTTTCTTGCAGCTAACAGCTTTATAGGGGAGATTCCTCTGTCCATTGGTGATATTTCAGGGCTGTTGATTCTTGCACTCTACCAAAATATGCTTACCGGCAGCATACCGGTTTCCTTGAGCAATCTTACTAAACTAGAAAGATTAGGTCTTCAACAAAATCATCTGAATGGATCACTCCCTAAAGAAGTTTTTAGTTTGACCTCTCTATCAGGAGTTCTATTTTTAGACCAAAACAACTTTACCGGATCATTACCTTTGGAAATAGGCAATTTGAAAATTCTAGTTTGGTTAAATGTATCTGCAAATGAATTATCTGGTGAAATTCCGATATCAATTGGTGATTGTCAGATGCTACAAACCCTTATAATGGAAGGTAATTTCCTAAACGGAACGATCCCATCATCATTAGGACAATTAAAAAACATTGACGTCATGGATTTGTCGCGGAATAAATTGTCAGGGGAAATTCCAGATTCTTTAGGATCGTTGAAATCTATTAGCTTTCTCAATCTTTCATTCAATATGTTAGAAGGTGAAGTTCCAAGAAATGGAGTCTTTGCAAATGCAAGTGCCTTGTCAATAGTGAAAAATGAAAAGCTATGTGGAGGAATAAAATCATTGAATTTACCTGATTGTCTCCCGAAAGATTCAAAAAAACAGGGAAAGCTATCAACTCATATAATCATAATCCTAGTGATCTCTATCCTCACAGCCTTGGTTTCGTTATTCGGATGTACGTATGCAATTTATCAAAGAATAATATCCAGAGGAGGGCCCTCTTCAACCTTTCCGTACGATAAGAAACTTCTTAAGATTTCATATGCTGAAATATTAAAGTCCACAAATGGTTTTTCTTCAGAAAACATAATAGGTGAAGGAAAATACGGATCTGTCTACCGCGGAGTTCTCAACCCATAGGAGAAACAAGTTGCTATCAAAGTGCTGAAGCTCCAGCTAAAAGGAGCACACAAGAGCTTCTTGGCGGAATGTGAAGCATTAAGAAACATTCGCCATATAAACCTTGCCAAGATCATTACTTCTTGTTCTAGCATAGATTTCAAAGGCAATGATTTCAAGGCTTTGATTTTGGAATATGTCTCTAACGGAAGTTTAGAAGAATGGTTGCATCAAAATCCATCTGCTGTCGTTAATGAAAAAAACTTAAACTTTTTTGAAAGGCTAAATATTGCAATAGACATTGTAACGGCATTGGATTATCTTCACAATCACTCCGGAAATCCAATCGTTCATTGTGATATTAAGCCAAGCAACGTTCTCTTAGGCGATGATTTACGTGGCTTGGTGAGTGATTTTGGCCTTGCGAAATTTCTTCCAACGGCTAATGATATATCTCATGATATAAAAAGCACCTCAATCGGAATCAGGGGAACAATTGGCTATGTTGCTCCAGGTACCTTTATACGCAAAAGTCTTTTGAAATAATTGTTTCCATAAATTATAATATTTTTAGATTACATCATTTATAACTGCTTATATGCCCATAACATTTTGTTTGTACAGAATATGGCATGGGTGGTGATGTATCAACAAAAGGAGACATATATAGCTTTGGAATTCTTTTATTGGAGATGTTTACAGGGAAAAGACCTACAAACGCCATGTTCACAGAAGATTTTAACCTCCATAACTATGTTAAGACCGCTCTTGACCATCGTGTGGCAGAAATCATCGATCCACAGCTATTGACGGTAGAGGATAATGAAGAAAACAGAAGCAACATTACTTCAACAAGGAATATCGAGTCCTGTTGCTTATTGATATTTCAAGTAGGAGTTTCATGTTCTTCTGATATGCAAAACAAGAGGATGGATATCAGTGATGCACTAAATGAACTACAACATATTAGGAATAAAATGTAGAATCAACTGAATGATTTCATAATTTTCCATCTTATTATAATAGGAGAAATGGATGAAAATTAAAGCTTATGAGTTGTAGCCTAAATAATGATCCCATTTTTGTAAGCTCTTTGTTGATGAATGAAATTAAGCAATTATTTGTTATATTCTGAACTCGATGATTTTGACGAAAATGTATATTCTGTTCTAGGACACTGTAACGCCCCCGCTCCCGGATACCGAGCCCTTATCTGGAATAGAACGTTCGGCGAATCGGCGCGTATAACATTAGATAAATCTAACATTATACGCAAGCCTCTAAATCTTCGTATCAAAATAAAACAAACGGAAGCTGAAAAAACTCGGGTAAAAACACAAATGTCTCTATGAGTATATTACAATCATTCTAAAGATAGGAATATGTAAGTTACAACAACGAATCCTTACAAAGTACGAAGTCCAAAAGTTACAAACTTGTCTTACGAAAGTCTAGGAATTAAAGTGCAACATTTGTCTAGAAATAAAACAGCAACAAAGTCTATTACATCAAAAGTAATGAAAGGGAAATGGAAAACATCAACATGCATCATCATCACACATCATCCTCAACGTGCTCAACAACCTCACGGTCAACATGTTTATCTTCTCACCCCACAATGCATACAAAACAAATACGCAAAGGAGGTAAGTACATAGGTACTTAATAAAGAGGGAGAAACTAATGAATAATTAAGTTCTGCAACGCAAAGGTTCACGTTATTATTATTAGGTTATCTTTAGGAGACCGACTCAACTCTAGGGTTCACTTCATGTTCATCAACATCCGTGACTATTGGTTTCTAGCTTAGCTTATCTTTGTTACGTCAGTATCCAAGGGCACTACGCATGATAAATATCCATCACAAAGATATTGTGCAAACTATCGGTAGGTCACACAGGTAGGCCCGGGTACACCCCGGTATGTGTACACGTTCGGCGAAGCCCTCTACTCCCTGTGCCCTTTTGAGGCCAACAGAGATATTCTCTACTCCCGGTGCCCCGTCGAGGCCAGCAGAGTTATTCACCTTCAGAACGCCCACACATCACGATATAGCCTTGTGCCTGACCAAGAATGACATGACGTTTAATCTTTTAACTACACAAGTACGTTTGTTATTAATAGTTAACTAGCCACCTATGTATTTTCAATTCCTATCCTCTTACGTAGACCACTAGACACGGAAAAGCCTAGCACATTACACAGACATTGATGAATACTAATGCATCAAAGCAAAGCCAATCATACTCATCTAACGGTCCTGAACTTCAACTCTTATGAAGAATTCATTCGGTGCCTGAACTAAACGCATCAGAAGCTTAATCAAGGCTTGTTCATGTTCATTTAATGTTATTAGATCAAGAATCAACAATTAAAACTGGACTCGGAGCTTAAAACACATTAAGCACAAAAAACAAGCCCAATGCTCGCCAATGTGCGTGCATGCTCACCGATGCGCACGAATTCTCACCGAATGCGCGTACAAACATCTCTGAATCTTTCAGGATATGTTTCTGGCCTAATGCATGCGCATTAACATTCAATGCGCATGCACAACCAATTCTGTATCGTTTTCCCCACATTCCGAACCCCCAATACTGATGTATAACATTTATATGATAAAAATTACGATGTTTTATATACGTTATCGACTATTTTTATATAAAATATAAGTAATTATAACAGATAATCTTATAAAATATTAATAGCTATGAATAAATCTAAATACTATAAAAATCTAGTAAAAATGATAAAAAGTTATAAATTTTGTACCGGGTTAATAACCGGAGTGTCGTGGTCGATTCACGTGGGTATTTTTGGTATTTTAGACCTTAGGTAAACCAAGACCCCGAGTGACGACACTTTTTGGAGTAAAATCATATCTTTTGAAGGAATAAAGGAAGTGCCACGAGATTTAAAGTTCAAGTGGATCAATGGTTCGTGACACCGTATCAAGTTATATTTTCGACGAACAAAGGGCCCAGCAAAAAGGCATTTTCTGAAAAAGAAGTCTTCATGGAAGTTATAGATCTCCTCAAGAGCTTTCCAACGCATCTTGAATTATGTCATTTGGAGATCCAGAGCTCAAGTTATGATTTTATCAAGTTTCGGATTAAGATTGGAAAAAATCTATCCGGATCGATCCGGATTTACCTCGGATCGATCCGAGGAAACATCATGATTAACCAGCATGTGGCCCTGCAGAGAATATCCTGGGATAATATTTTTTATTCCCGGATCGATCCGGCCCTTTCTCGGATCGATCCGGCTTCGGGGAAAATATGCCTATAAATGAAGCGACTTGCGTGCACATAAAGGGGTACCAAATATATTTTCTTCACCTCTCTTTAGTAGTAGTAGTATGTATATATATAGGCCTTATGCCATAAATAAAGTAGTATCGTTATAATGCTCGAGAAATTATCAGAAGATCAATGTTGTTGAAGTTGTTGTAGCATCCGGAAGAATACAGCTTCTGATTCAATCGTTGTAATCGGGTAAAATTTCTAAAGTATTTATGTTTGTTTTGTCTGTTTCTATTTTCGTATAATGTTAGTAGGCTAAATCTAATAACTAGCCAAAGTTATGTAATCGTTTTATTTCGATCTTTCAGTAAAGGAATGTTGTCTAAGTAAAATTGAATAAAATTGAGTTAATTGAATCTTTTTCTATTGATAAAGTTTGACTTGAAAGAATTCATAATCTAATTATGAATTGACACCTCGTAATTAAGTTATGAACTCGTTAATAGAAAAACCGGAGGGTAAAATTGGCCGAGTGAAAGCGTGACAACGGAACCCGTTTCCTACCCGGGGCGATTTGTTCTAAAAGATGAATCTTATTAAAATTTGTACTCAAGATCGTACTAATGTTAAATTCATCGTTTAATTGAAACTTAAACCGGAAAGTTGAATCGGCCGCCTTGACAACCGGAGCCTTTAAATAAAATTGACCGTTTGATGAACGGAATGACTCCTTTTATTCAAAGGTAGAATCGTACTCGGGACCTGTTCGGAAAAACCGTAATGATTGTGGACTTTGGGTGATGACAATGGACATATGACAATTTCACACGCGCTAATGTGAGGAGGAATTGTTAACCTTAGGAGTGCACCGTTTCATTTACTCAATTGAACCTAAAGATCGAGCACATTCCATTCCTTTGAAAAGATCGTATAAATCAATTATATAAACTTTGGCTAGTTCTTTAATTATATATCAGTATCTCAGATATTTATATCTATATATATACTTTGCAACTTATGCACATCTATATATATTTATATATCTATATATATTATATTAGAATAACTTTTAAATTACGTATTTATTTTATGTTGACTAGAATAGTAGTGATCTGTGTTATAAAATTGCGGTTTAGATCGAGTTAATAATGACTCTTTGGTGTTTAACCACACTTAGAAGAATTACAAAGTTCCTCGAGGATACGATACTCTGACTCACCATACTAGCACTACAGTTTGACCCGATACACTGTCGGTTAAGGACTGGTATTAGCACTAGAAAAGGCCACGTCAGCTTTCTGGCGCCGTTGCCGGGGAACGACGCTAATTTCTTTTTTGTGTCTATGGTTACTACTTGTATTAGCTCAAAATTCTCGAGAATAAGTCAACACTTTTCTTATCTCAATTCTATTTTTATTTTCGTCGGTACTTACCTTATAGGTAAGTCACCATTTTTTTACTACTATCAATTTCGTGTTATTTTCTATTTTCGTTAGTTGATGACCAGAAGTGGTAAGGCCCCACTCACTCCTTATAAGCCTGACATAAACACTTACGAAAGGCAGTTAAGAGTAGAGAGAAAACGTGGTCATACTAGTCAGGAAATCTCGACGAATCATCTTCAAACAGTAAATACGAGAATGGTCAAATCGGTGATGAAACACCGAACAAGAGGTGGAACATGCTCAGGGCATGGACAAAACCACGTTAACCTTAATAATCAAAATAATAATAATAATAGAAATAATCAAAATCGGAACCGAGAATAATCGTAACAACTTGAAGAAACCCAAGGCCTATCTCGTGACCAAACCATAAGAAGAAATCAGACTAATAATCCCATACTTTTACCTAATGAAGGAGCGAATAATTTGAGATTAAATCTCATCTTTTGGTTTAATTGACACAAGAGCCCAATTCTAGGAGAAGATGATGAAGATCCGCATCATCATCTCTATCTTTTGAAGAACTATGCAATCTGACCAAAAGTCAAGGTGCTCACAAGGAATTAACAAGGATGACTATGTTTTTTTTTCTAAAAGGACGAGCCCGAGATTGGTTTATGTCTCTTCCACATCATTCACTTACTAGTTGGGAGGAGATTCAAACTGAATTTCAAACAATATTTCACTCCTGGGACGGAATTTGGAATTAAAAGTCGAGGTTGCTAATTTTAGACAAGGATCTCAAGAAACGCTTGGGAATGCAGGAAAGATTTAAAAATTGTTAAGAGCTTGTCCCGACCATGGTTATTCCTTAGATATGCAAATTCAACTCTTCGTCAGTAAATTAAGAAAAGATTCATGTCTTTGATGTAGATCATGCATGTGGTGGTTCGTTAATGATGAGTGAAGCTCAAACAGTTTACGATGCTATAGAAAAGATTTCCAAAAATAACAGAATGTGGGAAACCGGTTCTAGCACCAGAAAAGTAGCTTTTGCAGGAGAATGTACGTCTAATACGGAAGTTCTAGCACATTTAGAAAATTTGAGTAGGAAATTTGATGGTTTACAAAAGAATAAGAACCAAAGTTCAGAAAATAGTACACCAACTGAATACTCGAATCAGGATAATATGCCATCAGGGATTGAAGAACCAACAGGATACTCAAGAGAGGAGGTGAGTTTTCTTCAGCAGCATAGGAATTTAAACAATGCTTACTCAAACTCGTTTAATGCTATTAGAAGAGATCACCCTACTTATCGATGGTCTGAAAACCCTAGTAAGCAAGGACAACCGCCGTATCCAATTCCATATAGGAACATGAATAATAATCAAGTTTATCAAGAAAACACGTCTAATCGAATTTACAATCATTACCTAGATCCTATCCTCAACATACCACTCAAAGTATACCGGTAACTCAAAGTTCAACTCGGCTGAAGGAGTTGAAAAATGGGAAAAACTAATGGAAAATATGATGGGTGTAGTATCTACTCAAGCTAAAAATATAGAAACGATGGTGACTTCTATTGGTACAGTCACTAAGGACATGAGTTCAATGAAAACATCTATGAGTGGACATGATACCAGGATGAGAACGATAGAAGCCTCATTAAGGAATATGGAAGGTCATTTGAGTAGGGAAGGTGAACGTAATACAAAGCAGACTCCCCAGGAGGATTACCAAGTAACACCGAAAGGAACCCAAGAGAGGTAAATGTTGTGAAGTTACGAGAAGTAGGAAGCTCAGTGGAAGTAATGGAGTTGAAAACTTTGGGAATAATGAAGTAGAAGATGACTTAGATGGTAAGAATGATAAAACTAAAGATGAACTTGAATTTGAGATGAGGAAGAAGAAATATAGGAAATTTCTTGAAAAGAAATAAAAGTTCGAACACGAAAGTGAAAGGGAAAATTGGGTAAAATCCCTAAGATTCGAAAAAGATCCCATGGATAAAGATTTAAGGACTTTATTTAAGGAACATGTTAGAATGGAAGATAATGAAAACAAGGATGAAAACAGGAAGAAATGAAGGAATCAAGTAGAGATTGATTCAGGGAACAATTTAAAAGGAAGAATTCAAGAGCTCGAAACATGGCAACCGAGTAATACTCGAAGGTTTAAGGAAAAGGAAAAGAGAAAGCGACAAAGGAGCCAAAGGTCATAGATCTAGAATCTTTACCTTACCTCCTAAAGATCAAATCAAAAAGGCAAAAGCGATAAGAAGTATGCTCGTTTCCTTGACACTTTTCGTCATATTCAAGTTAATATCCACATTATCGAAGCTCGATTAATATACTCGCTTATGGAAAATTTTCAAAGAAATTTCATCAAACAAGAAAAATTAGAGGAATATGAGAATATATGCCTAAATGAAGAATGTTCCGCAATCACTGCAAAGATAAGTTACCACCTAAACCGAAAGATCCTGGTAGTTTTACCATTCCGTGTGAAATTGGAGGATTTGCATTTAAGAAGGTCTTATGTGATCTAGAGCAAGTATAAATCTAATGTCTTATGAGGATTATAAAAAGCTAGGCATAGGAAAGCTTACTACATGAAATGACTCGCAAATGGCGAGATAGATCGATTAAGTACCCTAAAGGAATTATTAAGGACGTATTGGTTAAAGTAGACAAATTCTATTTTCCAAGTAGACTTTGTAGTTATGGAAATGGAAGATGGTTATTCAAACACCTCTTATTCTAGGTCGTCCATTTCTAGCTACAGGAAGAACTTTAATCGATGTTCGAGAAAGGAGAATTAATCTTAAGAGTCAATGAAGACGGGTTACTTTCAATATTTTCAAAGCTATGAATCATGCATCATCGTAATCATGTTCTTTTATAGAAGATATTCATTACGCTCTACGATAATCGATTTACCAACTTTTGAAGACAGATTAGAAGAATGCTTAACTCTGTCTATCTATAAAGAAGATGAGGAAGACATTGAAATGAAAGAGATAATTCTTTCTTTAGATACGAAAGTTTTACCTTTAAGCCACCATGGCATAAGTACTTGGAATTAGAACTAGAAGGACCGGTTCTTAAATCGTCAATAGAAGATCCGCGAAGAATCTGGAATTGAAACCGTTACCTTTAAATCGAAATATGCTTTTCTTGAAACCGATAATCTATTACCGATTATTATTTCATCAACTTTAATCGAGCAACAAGAAGATCAATTACTTAGAATGTTGAAAAAGCATAAGAAAGCTTTTGGATGGACGATTCTTCGATATTCGAGGTATTAGCCTGTAGATTTGCGTTCATAAGATAATTCTGAAGGAGGATGCTAAGCCTTGTATTCAACCGCAACGCCGCCTCAACCCAAATTTGCAGTTAATTGTTAAGAAAGAGGTCATTAAGCTATTAGAGATGGGAATAATTTTCCCCATATCGGATAGTGAATGGGTTAGTCCAACTCAAGTTGTGCCAAAGAAAGGAGGTTTCACAACGAAAGAGAATGATAGGAATGAATGGATTCCAACAAGAGAAATTACAAAGTTATCGAATGTGCATTGATTTTAGGAAATCGAATGATCATACTAAGAAAGATCATCATCCACTTCCATTCATAGTTCAAATGTTGGAACGTTTAAGTGGTCATAAATATTCACATCGCTTAGATGGTTATTCAAAGTTATTTCTGATTTTCATTGCAAAGCAGGAGATAGGGAAAAGACTACTTTCACTTGTCCTTATGGAACTTTTGCGTATAAAAGAATGCCGTTTGGTTTATGTAATGCTCCTGCTACGTTTCAAAGATGCATGATGGCTATATTTTCCGATATGGTTGAGAAATTCTTAGAAATTTTTATGGACGACTTTAGTGTTTACGGAGATTCTTTTGGTAAATGTTTATCGCACTTAGAAAGAGTGTTACAACGCTGTGAGGATACCAATTTAGTTTTAAATTGGGAAAAATGTCATTTAATGGTATCAGAAGGAATTGTCCTAGGCCATAGAATCTCTGAAATAGGAATTGAAGTTGATAAAGCTAAGGTTGAAGTAATTGAAAAATTACCACCACCAGTTAATCTAAGAACTCTAAAAGGATTTCTTGGACATGCAGGATTTTATAGGAGATTTATTGCCGATTTTTCAAAGATAGCAAAGCCTCTAAGTCATTTGCTTGAAAAGAAGTACCTTTTAACTTCGATAGTAAATGTAAAGAAGCTTTCGGACCTTAAAAGCGAGATTGACTATCGCAAGTGCTAGTAGCACCGATTGGAATTTGCCATTTGAGATTATGTGTGATGCCAGTGATTTAGCCAGTAGGAGCGCTTTAGGTCAAAGATATAACAAAATTCTCAAAGCTATTTACTATGCATCTCATACGTTAATCTGCACTCAACCTGAACTATACAACTACTGTAAAAGAAGCTGCTATTGTAATTTTTGCCTTAGATAAGTTTAGATCGTATATTGTTGGTTCTAAGGTAATAATTTATACTGAGACCATTCACTTTGAAGTATTTACTAAGTAAGAAGGATGCGAAACCACGTCTTCTTAGATGGATTCTCTTACTTCAAGAATTTGATATTGAAATTAAAGATAAAAAAGGAAGTGAGAATGTAGTAGCGGATCATCTAAGTAGAATGGAAAATGATGTTGAGAAAGGAATAGAAATTAAAGATTCATTTCTGATGAACAATCTGTTTAGAATAGATACTCATTCGACCATGCGCTTATTAAAGAATAGAATTCCTTCTAAGGAAATGTCACCTGGTTTGGAGATATCATTAATTACTTAACTGTGATTATATTCCGTCTCATTGGACTTAGCGCAGAAGAAGAAATTCTTTTATGACTTAAAATTTTATTACTTGGGAGGAACGGACCTTTTCCGTAAATGTTCGGATGGGATAATCGTAAAGTGTGTGCCTGATAATGAAATTTTAAGTATTTTATCATTTTGTCATGATCGTGAGGCGGAGGTCATCATGGAGGTTGGAAAACCGCTTTTAAAGTTTTGCAATGTGGTTTTTATTGGCCTACGCTATATGTAGACGCTTATAAGTATGTCAAATCTTGTGAATCTTGTCAAAAATGGGGAAATGTATCTAAAAACATGAAATGCCTATGCAACCTATTTTAGAATGTGAGTTATTTGATGTTTGGGGTATAGATTTCATGGGACCATTCCCTATATCTTTTGGAAAAGATTTATTCTAGTAATGGTAGATTATGTTTGAAATGGGTAGAAAGTGAAGCTCTTCCCACTAATGATACCAAAGTTGTCATACGATTCCTTAAAAAGAACATATTCACTAGATATGGCATTCCAAGGGCTATCATTAGTGATAGAGGTTCACACTTTTGTAATAGACCATTTACCAAGATAATTGAAAATATGGTGTAACGATCGATTAGAACGCCCTATCATCATCCAAAAAAAGTGGTCGTAGAGGTGTCTAATAGAGAAATCAAAAGAATTGTAGAAAAGACAAGTGGATTCAAATCGAACAAATCTGGCGCTTAAACTAGACGATGCATTATGGGCGTATAGAAACGACTTTTAAAACACCAATTGGTTGTTCTCCTATAAGTTAGTTTTTGGTAAGTCCTGTCATCTCTGGGGTTGAGTTAGAACACCGAGCCTTCAGGCTATTAAATTTTGAATTTCGATCCTAAGGTCATCGGTGATCATAGATTGCTTCAATTGACAGAACTAGAAGAATTCCGTCTCGATTCTTATGAAAACGCTTTCGAATCTACAAGAACGCACGAAATCTTTTCACGATAAGAGAATCTATAGGCGTGAGTTCCATGTAGGTGATCGAGTACTCTTGTACAATTCACGTTTAAAGTTATTTCAGAAAGCTTAAATCAAGATGGACAGTCCATTTAAAGTAACGAGAGTTTACAAATCTGAGCCGTTGAACTAATCGATGGAAATACAACTTTTATAGCCAATGGCCATAGAGTAAAGTTATTTGTGGAAGGAGAAGGAACCGCACTAAAAGAAGAAATAATGCTACTAATCGATCCTCCGACAAAGTAAAAGCAGAGAAATCAAGAAACCGAAAAGTAGAGGAACTAAATTCACCGAATACCGGTGCTATCTATCTTTACTCTACTTTTCTCGTGTTTTTATTTATGTTTAAATTAGTTTAAATCTTTTACCGGATAGACGTAAAAGAACCTGGATGCCTTTTTTAGATAGAATAGGAATTTTTATATTGCTTTTGAAATTAGGCTTGGATAAAGATGTCGCGTTTAAAATAGAAGCTTGAGCTTTTGAGAAAAACAAGCAATTGTTGAGAGAGATCGATGAAAGAACTATGTAATGGAAAATCGAGAAGTTCGATAAAAAGAGAAGGGCAAAGTTTTTAAGAAGGTGTAGAAAGTTTGTGGAAAAAGTGAGCATGAAGGAAATGTAGGAAAGCACAACCAAATCCAGGATGAGTGTTTGAATGTTGTTAAGAAGGAACGATTAGGTGGTTATCCCGAAAATCCCGATGGAGATCAAAGAGAAAATTAACGCCTCATTTCTTAAGATTAGGTTAATGGACTGTTATTATAGAAATCTTGAAGATTTAAGAATGGTGGGAGTAGAATTAGATTAAGTTTTTGTTTATTTTAATTTTAAGACTTCAAAAATTTTTATGATAAAACTTATTTTTATCATATATATGATTTATATGATATAATTGAGGATTATCATACCAAAATTATTTTTTTTTTAGTTTTTAAAAAAAAAAAAGTGGTCGGATCGATCCGACCTAACCCCGGATCGATCCGGAAGCTAAAAAACCTAAAAAAGAACAGGATCTTCCTTTCTTCTTTCTTCTTCCATTTTTCTAAAAACAGCCGCCCCTCCCTTTTCCCTCAATTCGAATTTTTCTTCAAATCATCACACAACATCACCATTAAACTACCCCACCTCTTATACTTTTCTCATTTTCCATTCCTCTCTTCAAAGTTGCATTTAAATTGAAGAATTTTTCAAGGGTAGCTTCAACTTTTATTCGCGTAAATTTCCATCTTTCCGCCAAATTTCAACTTTTTAAGCTTTGTAAGGTAACATTGTAGTCACTTATTTTCTTAATTTCATTTTTAAGCAAGTCTTTATTTAATTCCAAAATTTTGTGTAACTCATTTGTGTTGTTTTGTGTTGTTTTGTGTTGTTTTGTTATTTTGTCATTATCGTAGAATGGCCGAATCATCGAAAGCTAGTAAAAACGTAAACCTAATATCCCAACCCAAATTCAGATCATCGAAACTAGGCCTTTAATGTAAGAAGAATTGATCGTTAGTTTTGATAGAACGCGTCTCTGCTGCTAAGAAAGCATTGAAAAATAAATTTGGAAAGTGTTTAGTTGCGATCGAGAGGGTTTGGATTTTAAGGATTTGGGAAGGGAGGTAAAAGAGATTTTTGAAAGGCGACATTGGTTGGAATTAGCCAGTTTAAGGTCGGGAGAAATTAACACCACCTTAGTAGCTGAATTTTATTCTCTGGTAGCAACTCATAATGCTACGGAAGATGGTGAGTTAACTTCTGTCAACCTAAGAACTAGGACAGTGCCGTTTACTCCTCACATTATAAATGCTATTTATGGTATCCCTGATATACCAGAGAATGAGGACTATTATACAGTTTGGAATTTGGATGAGCCTGCAGACTTTGATTATATTGTTTCACTAGCCCAGAATGAGTTAGATCCCACTGCCGTCTGGCATGAAAACAGGTTTTCCTATGGAAAATGTATACGGGATATGAGAGCCATTAAACGTTTTATTAGTCACACTCTTTACCCTACTCGACATTTTACATCTTTTGGTAAAGAGGATTTGTGTATTGCTTGGGCTATGGTCAATGATATACCCGTGGATGTAGGCAGAGTAATGTGTAGAAGGGCCAAGGAATTTGCCTTGAATGCTAGACCCGGCAGTCACATGCCTTTTCCGTGTTTTATTTCTTCCCTGTGTCGCCAGATAGGAGTCCGTGAGCTCCCAAGTGATAATTTGATGATGGTGGATGACACACTTATAGGTCCTAGTTTACCACTTAGGCCGGCAGGAAGAATAAACTTTTTGGACCCTAACCGTCAACGACCTCAAATTTACTCCATCCACTGCTGTCCCTCCTTCATCCAGTCAAACTCAAACTCAACTTCCGAATACCATCACTTACGACATGTTTCAATCCATGGCCTATGATGTTCATCGTGCTAATGCCAATATGGCTGTTTTTGCGGAAAGGAATAAATTATGGTCTGAAGATTTACGTCAAGGCATGCGAGGTTTATATCAAATGAATATACTCGCGTAACCCTACCTATGCCGAGATGGATATTCCGCAATGCCAAACCCCACCTTATACCTTGCCCGATTTCATTCCACCGATGCCACCTCGCTCGGACTTCCAACAAATGCCACATTCTTTTGGATTTCAAACTAGTGGTGTAGGGATTTTTTCGACAGTGCTACGGGCGGTGCGACATCGTAATGGACTGGATCTGGATCATTTGGCCATACCACGACGGGATGGGGAAGCACTTTTACGATATTACGAGAGAAATGAGCTCGATGGGACTAGATAGCTCTGCACGGATGTCCACTTATTTTCAAGATCCATCTCAAGAATCGACCCGTTCTCAAGCTATGCCAAGTTCAAGCCACATCGAGATGAGTGATGAAGAGGAGTAATTTTAAACATTCTATGATTTTTGACATTGAAACATTTTATTTTTCGTACAATTTCGTTATCGTAAAATTTTAGGTTTTTTTGATTTTGGTAGGATTTTATTTTATTACGATTTTCATGTTTTCATTGCATGTTATGGTATTACGTATTGTGTAGTAAAATTTATCGTTATAATAAAATGAAAATGAACAAAAAAAAAAATAGGAAGAAAACTTGTCCCTAGAAAAACTAGGCATTTTTCAAGCAAAATCAACTATGTCCGTGAACGGTAATGTTCGGATCGATCCGGATTTTCACCGGATCGATCCGATGTGAGTATACCGACTGACAAAGATTACTAGTTCGGAGGCCGGATCGATCCGCCCTTTCTCGGATCGATCCGGCAAGTACAAAAACGCCGCAGAAAGAGATCTTTTCTACTTTTGCTTGATAGATATATTTCTATAAAAGGAAAGAGCAATGACCATAAACTTTGCTCATTCTTCCTTCCTTCTATTTTTAGTCTCTCAGATCGTAAATGTCTAACCGATCCTCTCCTCGGTTAATAGTTATGAACCACGACGCTGATGGTGTGGTTCCCGGCGGCATGCCTCTTGCTTTCATAATAACGTCCCGAGACATCTAAATTTCGTCCGTTCTCCTATTCGATGGAGAAAGGCTTAAACACCGAAAAATTGATCGAGTGGGGACGTAATCTAATCCGAGGTTGCGGGTGGAAAAAGTTGATAAGGACTCCTGAAGGTCGAATAAACATTTCGATTGTTAGAGATTTCTTTGCGTCTCTCACTCGAGATAACGACGGTAGCCTCGCCTCATCTTATTACGATTAGGCATCGTTATTTCATTTTCACCATCATCATAAATCAAATCTATCAAATCCCACCATGTACTTTTGATCGAAACCCACACTTGAGTTTCTTTGGGAACTTGGGGATGCGTATAATGTTGTAAATCATGATCTGAAGCCTTTCGATTCAGATTTCCGTTGTTTGATCATAACTATGATTCTTCAACTGCTTGCTTTACCCCTCATTTAAGGCGTGGAAACGCTTCATTAATTCTCGGATCTATCCAACTAGAGATTTTTATGGGGTTACGGATGATGAAATGTCGCTGTTGTTGTATGCATTAACCGTAGGAGCATACATTGATCGGGGAGTGATTTTTAAAGGCGCAATTAATTTTGCGAGAGAAAGACGTAATAGGGAAGACCGCTACCATTTGCCTGGTTATCTCTCACCTTTGTATCCAATCGAATCACGTGTCGGAGTTGGCTCTTGGCGAGATTTTTCCATCTCGTGATTCTCGATTAGATTACTTCCGTGGATACTCCCGGATGTTCATCTACGGTTTGATAATCGATTAGAAGTTATGTTGTTAAGTTGGTAGTCGTTTAATCGTTTTTTAGTTTGTAATAGTTTCCTTAATGTTTAATATATATGTCATTTACTTTAATCAAAATAATATATGTTTGTTTTTTAAAAAAAAAATAAAAAAAAAATATAATAATAAAAATCAATCAAAATTATGTAAAATTTTAATTTTATTTTCAAACTAACTTTTATTTACTCATCAACATCGGGACGATGTCATTTTAAGTAAGTGGGGAGTGGAAGTAAGTTAGTAAATAAAAATTAAAATTTTCTTATATAAATTTATACTTAATTGCTCAATACTTAGTTTAATTTTTCTTGGAACAAAATAATTAGATAATATATAATTAGTATGAATAAAAACAATATAAATTGGTAAGAATAGATTTTAATTAAGTAGAGTAAATTAGATATATTATAAGTATATTATATATGTCAATTTTAGATTTTTATAAGATTTTAAGTATATGTAACTATACATAAATATTATCAAGTAAATTTCATATGAAATTTAACAGAAATACTTATATTTATAATGAATTTTTTTAGAATAATTTTCTTTGTAAAACGAAATATGAATATGGAATCGGATTAGAATGATGAGATTTTGACACCACAAAATTACCTCAACCTTGATTAGAGTGATCAAGACCTCACTCGAATTAGCCATTTTTGATCATAACCGACCCTTGGCTTATTTTGGTCTACATTTCCTAAAAATCCCACGAGTTTGTACGTACTTATGAAAGGAGATGATAGCACAGAAGCTAAGGATGGTGTATGCTGAGGTGGAAAAAAAAAAAAAAAAAAAAAAAAAAAAAAGAAGAAGATTTATATAACGAACGAAGCACCATATTTACTGAGAATTAATCGAATACTGTGTATCTTCCTTATCTTTGATCGATGATATCGGTAGCGACTTCCAATGATTTGAGTGCAAGAGGGTGTTATCTAAACGCCCTATATCACTATGAGGTATAAAGCTCCCGATAAAAATTCGAATCATAAGATCTCAAGAATGATTACGAGTTTAAGGAAACCGGACTCGTAATTTTAGATCGAAAGAGTATTACTCCGATCAATCTTGATGAAGCAATGCTTGTAAATTTGATTTTCTACACACACTCACGCTTTTAGTTCTTAATATTGAAAAAAAAGAGAGAAAAAATGAAAAATAGTTGGAATAAGAGGATATTATTAATCGAGACTGTTTTGATCAAACGTGAAGTGTGTAACACGCGCACGACTTGCCTCTTTCTCTTTTTGATTTCCTTTTCTATCTTTTCGATTAACCAATGTCCCATCCTAAAGAGTATAAGTCAGTTTGTCAATTACTTGACTTAGTCTGTGATTCCAAATATTTCATACAAGTTAAGATAGGAAAATAATTCTAGAATTTTAATTATATTTATTGAGTAGATTTTGTGAAATTTCATTTGAATAATATTTGATAAATAATTTATCAAAGTTATCTACACTTTTTATCTTATTAATTTCTAAAGAAAGATATAATTAATATGGTTATAATATTGAAATGATATTTTACTAATTTGAAATATAATCTACCACTTATATTATTTTTATCGTAATTTTTATATATTACGCTTATTTTGCTGCTCGAGGACGATCAAAGAGCTAAGTGGGGAGTAGTTGATGTATAACATTTATATGATAAAATTACGATGTTTTATATACGTTATCGACTATTTTTATATAAAATATAAGTAATTATAATGATAATCTTATAAAATATTAATAGCTATGAATAAATCAAAATACTATAAAAATCTAGTAAAAATGATAAAAATTATAAATTTTGTACCGGTTAATAACCGGAGTGTCGTGTCGATTCACGTGGTATTTTTGGTATTTTACTGACCTTAGGTAAACCAAGACCCCGAGTGACGACACTTTTTGGAGTAAAATCATATCTTTTGAAGGAATAAAGGAAGTGCCACGAGATTTAAAGTTCAAGTGGATCAATGGTTCGTGACATCGTATCAAGTTATATTTTCGACGAACAAAGGGCCCAGCAAAAGGCATTTTCTGAAAAAGAAGTCTTCATGGAAGTTATAGATCTCCTCAAGAGCTTTCCAACGATCTTGAATTATGTCATTTGGAGATCCAGAGCTCAAGTTATGATTTTATCAAGTTTCGGATTAAGATTGGAAAAAATCTATCCGGATCGATCCGATTTACCTCGGATCGATCCGAAAACATCATGATTAACCAAAGCATGTGGCCTGCGCAGAGAATATCCTGGGATAATATTTTTTATTCCCGGATCGATCCGCCCTTTCTCGGATCGATCCGCTTGGGAAAAATATGCCTATAAATAGAAGCAACTTGCAGGCACATAAAGGGGTACCAAATATATTTTCTTCACCTCTCTTTAGTAGTAGTAGTATGTATATATATAGGTCTTATGCCATAAATAAAGTAGTATCGTTATAATGCTCGAAATTATCGTAAGATCAATGTTGTTGAAGTTGTTGTAGCATCCGGAAGAATACAAATTTTCCGATTCAATCGTTGTAATCGGGTAAAATTTCTAAAGTATTTATGTTTGTTTTGTCTGCTTCTATTTTCAGTATAATGTTAGTAGGCTAAATCTAATAACTAGCCAAAGTTATGTAATCGTTTTATTTCGATCTTTTCGTAAAGGAATGTTGTCTAAGTAAAATTGAATAAAATTGAGTTAATTGAATCTTTTTCTATTGATAAAGTTTGACTTGAAAGAATTCATAATCTAATTATGAATTGACACCTCGTAATTAAGTTATGAACTCGTTAATAGAAAAACCGGAGGGTAAAATTGGCGAGTGAAAGCGTGACAACGGAACCCGCTTTCTACCCGGGGCGATTTGTTCTAAAAGATGAATCTTATTAAAATTTGTACTCAAGATCGCAATACTAATGTTAAATTCATCGATTTAATTGAAACTTAAACCGAAAGTTGAATCGGCCGGCCTTGACAACCGGAGCCTTTAAATAAAATTGACCGCTTGACGAACGGAATGACTCCTTTTATTCAAAGGTAGAATCGCACTCGGGGACCATTCGGAAAAACCGTATGATTGTGGACTTTGGGTGATGACAATGGACATATGACAATTTCACACGCTAATGTGAGGAGGAATTGTTAACCTTAGGAGTGCACCGTTTCATTTACTCAATTGAACCTAAAGATCGAGCACATTCCATTCATTTGAAAAGATCGTATAAATCAATTATATAAACTTTGGCTAGTTCTTTAATTATATATCTCAGTATCAGTATATTTATATCTATATATATACTTTGCAACTTATGCACATCTATATATATTTATATATCTATATATATTATATTAGAATAACTTTTAAATTACGTATTTATTTTATGTTGACTAGAATAGTAGTGATCGTGTTATAAAATTGCGGTTTAGATCGAGTTAATAATGACTCTTTGGTGTTTAACCACACTTAGAAGAATTACAAAGTTCCACGAGGATACGATACTCGACTCACCATACTAGCACTACTGATTTGACCCGATATACTGTCGGTTAAGGACTGGTATTAGCACTAGAAAAGGCCACGTCAAATACGCGCGCATTACCCCCTATGCGTGCGCATTACCCCTAAATCAACACTAAACAGTAGTTTTCTGCACTTTAACGAGTTCCAACCCAATCCCAACATGTTTAACATCAAAATACTTAGCGAAACAACAGTAAAACAGGTTATAAACATGCTATAACATATCAAGGCACATCAACAATATCTAGACATGATTTCTGACCACAAAACAACTCAAAAACTTAACATTAAACATCATAAAACGCCGCAGACAACTCTAAAAACTAAATCAACCCTAATTACACATTAGGAAGAGGCTCTTACCTTTTAGCAAGCCAAAACTCCTAGAAATTCTGCAGATTCTTCTAAGCCTTCAACTCAAAACCTAATTGATCAACAATCAATCAAGAATTAATTGGGATCAAGGGTTTCTAAACGATAAGGACTACGAATTCAACCAAACGAAACCTTGAAACGTGCTACAAACGAGAGGAAACCAAAACAGGGCTAAAATGTTACCTTTCCAAAACTCTAACTTTCTTGTACCAAAACGATGCTCTCTTCCTGCTGATTCAATTTCCGTAATTTATTCTGAAATCCGCTAAGAAATTGATGAGAATTTGGGGAAATTCTCCTTTGCTTACTTTCTATTTTTTTTTTTAATTCAAAGTACTCTTATTTATTAAAAATTGGGGGTCAAAGCCACAGTGTTACAAGAACAGACTATTATGTTTCTTTCGCCCAGGCTAGTCTAAGATTCCTAGAGCGTTTAACTGTATTAGAAATAAAAACATAGATTGAGGGGGAGGTAACATTTGGATAGTGAAGTAATTTGTTCCGCCAGAACCAAACGCTGCAGACGGTCTCGCGAAATAGGTAAGGCCACTGTTTGGCTGAGGAAGAAGCTCTATGGGGAGGTGTTATATTTTCAAGCACCCAATCCTGAGTATTGGAGGTGGCAAAAAAATGACTCCCATTGAGGGGGATCAAGGACTTACTTGCATCTCGGGTTGGTAATGAGAGACTATCAACATCATTCATTACATCTTTCTTACTAGTCTTTTTACTGGTCTTATCAACTTGTGTTTCCTTACTGTCAATGACCACATCATGCCCGAGCACGTCTTCGCATACAAGGATCTTATAAGCATCAATACTGATTGAGCCTAGGTAGTGAAATTCATCTTTGGAATCACAACCTCTAAAAAAAACCGAAGGCTTAAATAGTGAGTGATCTCCAACTCTTTAATGAGCCTGAATAAAATTAAAGATTTGTGAAATAAGAGATCGGTGGCCGGCCCCATAGGTATCAGGACGAAATGATCGAGAGGCCTCTGTCGACGGGCAGCCTTTACGACGATAAGTGGTCCGCGGTGCCGAGATAAACAAGATGAACAACGTTGATTCCATTGTCTATGGACTGAGTTAGTTGTACACATGATTGACTTATGTAAACAGACTATTTCCAGGAAGCTTCATATGGTCTCTGATTGTTGTGTCACATTCAATTACAATTGACTTATGTAAACAGATTATTTCCTTTGTTTACAAATGTCAGATATTATATTTTTTTTCTAAAATATAATATCTCTACTTTGTTTCCTTTGTTTCTAAAAGTCAGATATTATATTTTTTTCCCATTGCTATAAGTGGAGGATCATTAGAAGCTGATCAGTTCAGCCATACCTCAATTTCATTTCACCTTGTCTTCTTTTTTATTATTCTGTTTTTTTACTAACTCAATGGCAAGCAGAAATATGATCATCAGTCTATTAAGCTCTTATACTGTCTTTTTATTCATTGCTGCCACAGAATTTCCTACTCTTTCTGCTTTTGCTACTACTACATCAAATGTGACCGACCTTCATGCCTTGCTAAGTATCAAGAATCATATAAAAAGTGACCCTTGTCAATTTCTGGATTCTTGGAATCATTCTCTTCATTTCTGCGATTGGCAAGGAATCACATGCGGAAAGAGACACAAACGAGTGACCGTACTCAACGTTTCATCACTCAATTTGGTTGGCACTCTTTCTGCCTCTGTTGGAAACCTTACTTTCCTCAGAGACATCCATCTCAATGAAAATTCCTTCCACGGCATGTTTTGGCCAATAACTCATTTGAAGGACAAATTCCAGCTAACCTCTCATCATGCAAAAATCTTCAATTCATCCAATTATATAACAACAAACTTAGTGGAAGAATCCCTGATCAGCTGAGTGATTTATCCAAATTGCAAAGACTTGCATTAGCCAAGAATAATTTCATTGGAAGTATCCCACCGTCCTTAGGTAATATCTCTACTCTTACAGAACTAGATTTATCTGCAAACAATCTAAGTGGGAGCATCCCATATGAGCTTGGTAACCTCTTCAATCTTCTGTTCCTGGGATTGGGCATTAATAAGTTATCAGGCTCTATTCCTCTTCCAATCTAGAATATCTCATCAATTCGAGTTTTTGCGATCTCATTCAATTATCATCTAACAGGTCAGTTTCCGGATTCTTTGGGATTGCCACTCCCAAAGATGAAAATGTTCCTAGCTAGTTCAAACAATCTCACAGGGTCGATTCCATCTACATTATCCAATGCTTCAGATCTTGAATTAATAGATATTGGAGATAATATGCTTACCGGGCCAATCCCACGAAATCTAGGAAGGTTACAACATCTCCGGTGGTTGCAATTTAACGATAACCCTCTAGGTATTGATGGAGATAATGACATTAGCTTCATTACCACCTTGACTAACCGCACCGACCTAGTATATTTAGACTTGTCAAAAATTGAAATCGGAGGCATACTACCTTCGGGAATTTCTAATTTGTCTAAAAATCTTACAACATTTAAGCTAGATAATAATCACATATCAGGAAACCTTCCTGTAGGAGTTGGAGATCTTGTTTCCTTAAGCACTTTAGATATGAGGGGGAATACTCTTTCAGGTAGCATTCCTCTCTCCATTGGAAAGCTTAGAAATTTGAAGAAACTTTTTCTTGCAGCTAACAGCTTTATAGGGGAGATTCCTCCGTCCATTGGTGATATTTCAGGGCTGTTGATTCTTGCACTCTACCAAAATATGCTTACCGGCAGCATACTAGTTTCCTTGAGCAAACTTACTAAACTAGAAGGATTAGGTCTTCAACAAAATCATCTGAATGGATCACTCCCTAAAGAAGTTTTTAGTTTGACCTCTCTATCAGGAGTGCTATTTTTAGACCAAAACAACTTTACCGGATCATTACCTTTAGAAGTAGGCAATTTGAAAAATCTAGTTTGGTTATATGTATCTGCAAATGAATTATCTGATGAAATTCCGATATCAATTGGTGATTGTCAGATGCTACAAACCCTTATAATGGAAGGTAATTTCCTAAACGGAACGATCCCTTCATCATTAGGACAATTAAAAAACATTGACGTCATGGATTTGTCGCGGAATAAATTGTCAGGGGAAATTCCAGATTCTTTAGGATCATTGAAATCTATTAGCTTTCTCAATCTTTCATTCAATATGTTAGAAGGTGAAGTTCCAAGAAATGGATTCTTTGCAAATGCAAGTGCCTTGTCAATAGTGGAAAATGAAAAGCTATGTGGAGGAATCAAATCATTGAACTTACGATTGTCTCCCGAAAGATTCAAAAAAGCAGGAAAGCTATCAACTCATATAATCATAATCCTAGTGATCTCTATCCTCACACGGCCTTGGTTTCGTTATTCGGATGTACGTATGCAATTTATCAAAGAATAATATCCAGAGGAGGCCCTCTTCAACCTTTCCACGATAAGAAACTTCTTAAGATTTCATATGTTTGAAATATTAAAGTCCACAAATGGTTTTTCTGAGTAAAACTTAATAGGTTAAGGAAAATACGGATCTGCTCTACCGGAGTTCTCAACCCATGGGAGAAACAAGTTGCTATCAAAGTGCTGAAGCTCCAGCTAAAAGGAGCACACAAGAGCTTCTTGGCAGAATGTGAAGCATTAAGAAACATTCGTCATATAAACCTTGCCAAGATCATTACTTCTTGTTCTAGCATAGATTTCAAAGGCATTGATTTCAAGGCTTTGATTTTGGAATATGTCTCTAACGGAAGTTTAGAAGAATGGTTGCATCAAAATCCATCTGCTGTCGTTAATGAGAAAAACTTAAACTTTTTTGAAAGGCTAAATATTGCAATAGACATTGTAACGGCATTGGATTATCTTCACAATCACTCCGGAAATCCAATCGTTCATTGTGATATTAAGCCCATCAACGTTCTCTTGGGCGATGATTTACGTGGCTTGGTGAGTGATTTTGGCCTTGCAAAATTTCTTCCAACGGCTAATGATATATCTCATGATATAGAAAGCACCTCAATCGGAATCAGGGAACAATTGGCTATGTTGCTCTGGTACCTTTATACATAAAAAGTCTTTTGAAATAATTGTTTCCATAAATTATAATATTTTTAGATTACATCATTTATAATCGCTTATATGCCCATAACATTTTGTTTGTGCTGAGAATATGGCATGGGTGGTGACGTATCAACAAAAGGAGACATATATAGCTTTGGAATTCTTTTATTGGAGATGTTTACAGGGAAAAGACCTACAAACACCATGTTCACAGAAGATTTTAACCTCCATAACTATGTTAAGACCGCTCTTGACCATCGTGTGGCAGAAATCATCGATCCACAGCTATTGACGGTAGAGGATAATGAAGAAAACAGAAGCAACATTACTTCAACAAGGAATATCGAGTCCTGTTGCTTATTGATATTTCAAGTAGGAGTTTCATGTTCTTCTGATATGCAAAACGAGAGGATGGATATCAGTGATGCACTAAATGAACTACAACATATTAGGAATAAAATGTAGAATCAACTGAATGATTTCATAATTTTCCAGCTTATTATAATAGGAGAAATGGATGAAAATTAAAGCTTATCAGTTGTAGCCTAAATAATGATCCCATTTTTGTAAGCTCTTTGTTGATGAATGAAAAAAAGCAATTATTTGTTATATTCTGAACTCGATGATTTTGATGAAAATGTATATTCTGTTGTAGGACACTGTAACGCCCTGCTCCCGGATACCGAGCCTTTATCCGGAATAGAACGTTCGGCGAATCGGCGCGTATAACATTAGATAAATCTAACATTATACGCAAGCCTCTAAGTCATCGTATCAAAATAAAACAAACGGAAGCTGAAAAAACTCGGGTAAAAACATAAATGTCTCTATGAGTATATTACAATCATTCTAAAGATAGTAATAGGTAAGTTACAACAACGAATCCTTACAAAGTACGAAGTCCAAAATTTACAAACTTGTCTTACAAAAGTCTAGGAATTAAAGTGCAACATTTGTCTAGAAATAAAACAGCAACAAAGTCTATTACATCAAAAGTAATGAAAGGGAAATGGAAAACATCAACATGCATCATCATCACACATCATTCTCAACGTGCTCAACAACCTCGCGGTCAACATGTTTATCTTCTCACCCCACAATGCATACAAAACAAATATGCAAAGGAGGTAAGTACATAGGTACTTAATAAAGAGGGAGAAACTAATGAATAATTAAGTTCTGCAACGCAAAGGTTCACGTTATTATTATTAGGTTATCTTTAGGAGACCGACTCAACTCTAGGGTTCACTTCATGTCCATCAACATCCGTGACTATTGGTTTCTAGCTTAGCTTATCTTTGTTACGTCAGTATCCAAGGGCACTATGCATGATAAATATCCATCATGAAGATATTATGCAAACTATCGGTGGGTCACACAGGTAGGCCCGGGTACACCCCGGTATGTGTACACGTTCGGCGAAGCCCTCTTCTCCCAGTGCCTTTTTGAGGCCAGCAGAGATATTCTCTACTCCCGGTGCCGCGTCGAGGCCAGCAGAGTTATTCACCTTCAGAACGCCCACACATTGTGACATAGCCTTGTGCCTTACCAAGAATGACATGATGTTTAATCTTTTAACTACACAAGTACGTTTGTTATTAATAGTTAACTAGCCACCTATGTATTTTCAATTCCTATCCTCTTACTTAGACCACTAGACACGGACAAGCCTAGCACATTACACAAACATTGATGAATACTAATGCATCAAAGCAAAGCCAATCATACTCATCTGACGGTCCCAAACTTCAACTCTTATGAAGAATCCATTCGGTGCCTGAACTAAATGCATCAGAAGCTTAATCAAGGCTTGTTCATGTTCATTTAATGTTATTAGATCAAGAATCAACAATTAAAACTGGACTCGGAGCTTAAAACACATTAAGCACCAAAAACAAGCCCAATGCTCGCCAATGTGCGTGCATGCTCACCGATGCGCACGAATTCTCACCGAATGCGCGCACAAACATCTCTGAATCTTTCAGGATATGTTTCTGGCCTAATGCATGCGCATTAACACCCAATGCGCACGCACCCAATGTTGTATCGTTTTCCCCACATTCTGAACCCCCAATACGCGCACATTACCCCCTATGCGTGCGCATTACCCCTAAATCAACCCTAAACATCAGTTTTCTGCACTTTAACGAGTTCCAACCCAATCCCAACATGTTTAACATCAAAATACTCAGCGAAACAACAGTAAAACAGGTTATAAACATGCTATAACATATCAAGGCACATCAACAATATCTAGACATGATTTCTGACCACAAAACAACTCTAAAACTTAACATTAAACATCATAAAATGCCGCAGACAACTCTAAAAACTAAATCAACCCTAATTACACATTAGGAAGAGGCTCTTACCTTTTACCAAGCCAAAACTCCTAGAAATTCTGCAGATTCTTCTAAGCCTTCAACTCAAAACCTAATTGATCAACAATCAATCAAGAATTAATTGGGATCAAGGGTTTCTAAACGATAAGGACTATGAAATCAACCAAACGAAACCTTGAAACGTGCTACAAACGAGAGGAAACCAAAACAGGGCTAAAACGTTACCTATCCAAAACTCCAACTTTCTTGTACCAAAACGATGCTCTCTTCCTGCTGATTCAATTTCCGTAATTTATTCTGAAATCCGCTGAGAAATTGATGAGAATTTGGGGAAATTCTCCTTTGCTTACTTTCTATTTTTTTAATTCAAAGTACTCTTATTTATTAAAAATTGGGGGTCAAAGCCACAGTGTTACAAGAACATACTATTATGTTTCTATCGCCCAGGCTAGTCTAAGATTCCTGGAGCGTTTAACTGTATTAGAAATAAAAACATAGATTGAGGGGGAGGTAACATCTAGATAGTGAAGTAATTTGTTCCGCCAGAACCAAACGCCGCAGACGGTCTCACGAAATAAGTAAGGCCACTGTTTGGCTGAGGAAGAAGCTCTATGGGGAGGTGTTATATTTTCAAGCACCCAATCCTGAGTATTGGAGGTGGCAAAAAATGACTCCTATTGAGGGGGATCAAGGACTTGCTTCCAAACGCGTTTCGGCCAAGTTCAATCCCGATTGGCATGTAAAGGAGTTTCCTCTCGCTCATGGCAAAGTTGACAAAGAGATGAGCTCAAAATATGTCGATAAGCTAGAAAGCTATTAACCAGTAGACAATTATGACAAAGTTGCCAGAGGAGGAAATTGTATCTTGTGGGGCCCTTTAAACTCCAAATCCGCTTCCAATCAAAGGTGTGTTGTGCGACATCAATGATGCCCAACTGGTACATATACGCACTGTGAACCAAGTATTTACCATCCTCAGAAGGAACCCATTTGATGTCATCTGCGGCAACTTCAAAGCCTGCCTGAAGAGCTTTTGCAGCTTGACTGATGCTACGCCACTAAAAGGAGACTCCCGGTTTAGTGGATGCAAAGGGATTCCTATATTTTTCGATCAAGAGAGAGACCCACGGAGAAGTATCGTCCGTAAGTAGCTGCCCAAGTACTTACATCAATTAACGAAATTCCAAGGATTAATTAGACTTTTCGTAAGCGGCTGAAAAAGGAAATATCCCAAACAAAATGAGACGGAGGGAGTATATATTTATGTATCTATATATATATCTATATTAGTATTATGCATTTATTTATTGTTTTAGTAGTTTAGAGATTATTTACTTGGTAAAAAAAACTGCGACTTAGATTGAGTTAATAATAGCTTCTTGGTGTTTAACCACACTCTGAATTACAATTCGTTCCCTGAGGATACGACACCTGACTCACCACACTAGCACTACAATTTGACCCGGTACACTGCCGGTAAGGATTGTATAGCCTAGAAATAGTCCGTCAGCTTTCTGGCGCCGTTGCCGGGGAGACGACGCTAATTCATTGTGTCTATGGTTACTACTTGTATTAGCTCAAAATTCTCGAGGATAAGTCAACACTCTTCTTATCACATTTCTTTTTTATTTTTCGTTGGTACTTACCTTATAGGTAAGTTACCAATTTTTATTTTTATCAATTTTGAGTTATTTTCTCTTTTCGATAGTTGATGGCCAAAATCGGTAAGGCCCCACTCACTCCTTATAAGCCTGACATAAATACTTACGAAAGACAGTTAAGAGTAGAGAGTAAACGTGGTCATACTAGTCAGGGAAATCCTGACGAATCATCGTCAAATCGAGAAACGAGAATGGCCGAAACCAGTGATGAAACACCTGAACAAGGGATTGTTCATGCCCAAGGACATGGACAAAACCTTAATCAGAATCTACCAATACCAAATAACCATAATCCTAATAATAGAAATAATCAGAACCAGAACCAGAATAATCGTAATAATCCTAACCCACCAAACCCGAGACCTATCTGTGATCAGACCGTAAGAAGAAACCAGACTAATAATCCAATTTGTTTACCTAATGAAGGAGCAAATAATTTCGAAATAAAATGTCATCTTTTTGGTTTAATTGACACAAGAGCCCAATTCTTAGGAGAAGATGATGAAGATCCACATCATCACCTCTATCTTTTTCAAGAATTGTGTAATACTGACCAAAAGTCAAGGTGCTCATCGTGAATTAACGAGGATGTCTATGTTTCCTTTTTCTTTAAAAGGAAGAACACGAGATTGGTTTATGTCACTCCCACATCATTCATTGACAAGTTGGGAGGAGATTCAAACCGAGTTCTTAAAACAATATTTTACTCACGGGAGGAATTTGGAATTAAAGGTCGAAATTGCTAACTTTAGACAAGGATCTCAAGAAACGCTGGGAATGCTTTGGGAAAGATTTAAAAACTATTAAGAGCTTATCCCGATCATGGTTATTCCTTAGATATGCAAATCCAACTTTTCCGTCAGTAAACTAAGGAAAGACTCACGTGCAGACGTTGATCATGCATGTGGTGGTTCTTTAATGATGAGTGAAGCCCTATTAGTTTACGATGCTATTGAAAAGATTTCCAAAAATAACCGAATGTGGGAAACCGGTTCTAGCACAAGAAAAGTAGCATTTGCAGGAGAATGTACATCGAATACGGAAGTTCTAGCACACTTGGAGAATTTGAGTAGGAATTTGACGTCTTACAAGCTAGTAAGAATATTAACTCGGAAAATAATTTAACGAATGACTACTCAAATCATGATAATGTGTCATTAGGGATAGAAGAACCAGAAGGATATTCAAGGGAGGAGGTGAGTTTTTTACAACAGCATAAGAATTTGAACAACGCGTATTCAAACTCGTTTAATGCTATTAGAAAAGATCACCCTACTTTTCGTTGGTCTGAAAACCCTAGTAAGCAAGGACAACCACCGTATCCAGTTCAATATAAGAATTCATATAGTAATCAAGTTTATCAAGGAGATACCGCGAATCGTAACTCGCAATCATTACCTAGATCATATCCACAACATACTACTCAAAGTATACCAGTCACCCAAAGTTCAACTCAACCTGAAGGAGTTGATAAATGGGAGAAATTAATGGAAAATATGATGGGTGTAGCATCTACTCAAGCTCAAAATATGGAAACTATGATGACTTTATATAGTACTAATACTAAGGATATGAGTACGATAAAAACATCCATGAGTGGACATGATACCGTAATGAGAACTATAGAAGCGCCAATAAGGAATATGGAAGATCATTTGAGTAGAGAAGGAGAACGTAAAAACAGTAGACCTCTAGGAGGATTACCAAGTAATACTGAAAGAAACCCGAGAGAGGTAAATGCGGTTATTACCAGAAGTAAGAAACTCTGTGGAAATACTGGAGCAGAAAACTCAGGAGATAACTAAGTAGAGAATAATTTAGATGGTAAGTATGAGAAGAATATAGAAACCTCAGATGAACTTGAATTCACTGATAAAGAAGAAGAAATTATTGAAAATTTCTTAAGACGAGACAGATATGTTGAACCTGAAAGTGAGGATGAGGAATGGGTCAAAGTTCCTAGACTTCTGAAAGATCCAATGGACAGTGACCTGAGAACCTTATTTAAGGAACATGTTAGAGGGAACAACACTGAAGAAAAAAATGAAGTAACTGAGAAAGAAAAAGATAATACAGGGGATATTTTAAAGAAAAAATCTCAAGATAATGAAACTTGGCGACCAAGTAATGCTCAAAGATTCAAGGAAAAAGGAAAAGAGAATATAACTTCAGAACCAAAGGTTATAGATTTAGAATCTTTACCTTACCCACCAAAGGATCAAATTAAAAAGATAAAAACTGATAAGAAGTATGCTCGTTTCCTGGATACTTTTCGTCATATTCATGTCAATATCCCCACATTATCGAAGCCCTAATCAACATGCCTACCTATGGAAAGTTTCTTAAGGATATCCTATCAAACAAAAAAAGGTTAGAAGAATATGAGAATATATGCCTTAATGAAGAATGCTCTGCAATACTTCAACATAAGTTACCACCTAAACTTAAAGATCATGGTAGTTTTACCATTCCATGTGAGATTGGAGGATTTCTGTTTAAAAAGGTACTATGTGATCTCGGAGCAAGTATAAATCTCATGTCTTATGAGGATTATAGGAAACTAGGCATAGGAGAGCTTACAAATACTGAAATGACCCTTCAGATGGCAGATAGATCGATTAAACATCCTAAGGGAGTTATCGAGGATGTGTTGGTTAAAATAGACAAATTTTACTTCCCAGTGGATTTTGTAATAATGGAAATGGAAGAAGAATATTCAGCGCCAATTATTCTAGGTCGTCCATTTCTAGCTACAGGAAGAACGTTAATCGATGTTCAAAAAGGTGAACTGATACTAAGAGTTAATGAAGATGAAGTTTCTTTCAATATCTTCAAAGCTATGAACCATCCATACAAATCACCAGAATCATGTTCTTTTATAGATAAGATATCTACATTCTGTGATGACCAATTGCAAGAATATGAAGATAGGCTAGAAGAATGTTTGGCATTATCCATCTATAAGGAAGATGAAAATGATGCTGAAATGCGAGAAATAATCCTTTATCTGAATAAAGGAATATTTTTTAAACACCCATGGCATCAATATTTGAAATTAGAACTAGAAGGACCAGTTTTAAAACCTTCAGTAGAAGATCCACCAAGGAATCTAGAGATGAAACCACTTCCTTCAAATCTGAAATATGCTTTTCTTGAAACTAATAATCTATTACCGATTATTATTTCATCAACCTTAACTAATGAACAGGAAGATCAATTACTTAGAATGTTAAAACAACATAAGAAGGCATTTGGATGGACAGTGGCAAATATTCGAGGAATAAGCCCTGAGATTTGTGTTCATAAGATCATTCTGAATGAAGGAGCTAAACCTTGTATTCAGCCACAACGCCGCCTCAACCCAAATTTGCAAACCATTGTTAAGAAAGAGGTCATTAAACTATTAGAAATGGGGATAATCTTTCCCATATCAGATAGTGAATGGGTAAGTCCGACTCAAGTAGTTCCAAAGAAAGGAGGTTTCACGGTAAAAGAAAATGATAAAAATGAATGGATTCCGACAAGGGAAATTACAGGATATCGAATGTGTATTGATTTTAGAAAACTGAATGATCATACTAAGAAAGATCATCATCCACTTCCATTCATCGTACAGATGTTGGAACGATTAAGTCGACATAAATATTACTGTTTCTTAGATGGCTATTCAGGCTACTTACAGATATTCATTGCAGCAGGAGATAGAGAAAAAACTACTTTCACTTGTCCATATGGAACTTTTGCTTATAAACGAATGCCATTTGGTTTATGTAATGCACCAGCTACATTTCAGCGATGTATGATGGCAATATTTTCTGACATGGTCGAGAAATTCTTAGAAATCTTTATGGATGACTTTAGTGTTTATGGAAACTCTTTCGATGAATGCTTATCACATTTAGAAAGAGTATTGCAACGCTGTGAAGATACCAACTTAGTACTAAACTGGGAAAAATGTCATTTAATGGTATCAGAAGGAATTGTTCTAGGTCATAGAATCTCTGAAGTAGGTATTGAAGTAGATAAAGCTAAAGTCGAAGTAATTGAAAAATTACCTCCACCAGTGAATTTAAAAACTTTGAGAGGATTTCTTGGACATGTTGGATTTTATAGGAGATTTATTGCAGATTTCTCGAAAATAGCAAAGCCTCTAAGCCATTTAGTTGAAAAAGAGGTACCATTTAACTTTGAAGATAAATGTATGGAAGCATTTCAATTTCAAAGAGAAGTTAACTCTATCGCACTGATCTTGGTAGCACCAGACTGGGATTTACCATTTGAAATTATGTGTGATGCAAGTGATTTAGTTGTAGGAGCTGTCCTAGGTCAACGATATAACAAAGTACTCAAGGCAATCTACTATGCATCTCACACTCTAAATGCAGCTCAACTCAATTATGCAACTACAGAGAAAGAACTGTTGGCTGTAATCTTTGCCTTAGATAAGTTTCGATCTTATATTATTGGTTCTAAGGTTATAGTTTATCTGCACCATTCACTTTGAAGTATCATTAAGTAAGAAAGATGCTAAACCACGTCTTCTTAGGTGGATTCTCATTACTTCAAGAATTTGATATTGAAATTAAAGATAAAAAGGAAGTGAAAATGTAGTAGAGTGAGATCATCTAAGTAGAATGGAAAATGATGAAGGAAAAGGAAATGAAATACGAGATTCATTTCCAGATGAACAACTTTTTAGGATCGATACTCCCTCAACCATGCAATTATTGAAAAATAGAATACCATCAAAAGAGGATTCACCATGGTTTGGGGATATTGTTAACTATCTTACCTGTAATTACATCCCGTCTCACTGGACTTGGCAGCAGAAAAAGAAATTCTTTTACAACTTAAAGTTTTATTATTGGGAGAAACCAGATCTTTTCCGAAGATGCTCGGATGGAATAATCAGAAAATGTATCCCTGATAATGAGATTTTGAGTGTTTTATCGTTCGTGAGGCAGGAGGTCATCATGGAGGATGGAAAACTGCTTTTAAAGTTTTACAATGTGGTTTTTATTGGCCTACACTATATAAAGATGCGTATAAATATGAAAAATCTTGTGAATCATGTCAAAAATGGGGAAATATATCGAAAAAACATGAAATGCCTATGCAACCGATTTTAGAATGTGAATTATTTGATGTATGGGGTATAGATTTCATGGGACCTTTCCCTACATCGTTTGGAAAAAGATTTATTCTGGTAATGGTTGATTATGTCTCTAAATGGGTAGAAGCTGAAGCTCTTCCCACTAATGATGCCAAGGTTGTGCTTAGGTTCCTTAGAAAGAATATATTTACAAGATATGGCATTCTGAGGGCTATCATTAGTGATAGGGGTTCACATTTTTGCAACCGACCATTTACTAAGATAATTGAGAAATAAGGTGTAACTCATAAACTATGAACACCCTATCATCCGCAAACTAGTGGATACGTAGAGGTGTCTAATAGAGAAATTAAAAGGATCGTGGAGAAAACAGTGGACTCAAATCGTAGAAACTGGGCAGAAAGACTAGATGATGCGTTATGGGCATACAGAACAGCCTTTAAGACACCAATTGGTTGTTCTCCTTATAGATTAGTTTTTGGTAAATCTTGTCATCTCCCTGTTGAATTAGAACACCGAGCTTTATGGGCTATTAAATTCTTAAATTTTGATCCTAAGGCTGTTGGTGATCATAGATTACTTGATTAACGTAATCGGAAGAGTTTCGACTCGATTCTTATGAAAATGCTCGAATCTACAAGGAACGCACGAAAGCTTTCCATGATAAAAAAATCTATAGTCGTGAGTTCCATGTAGGTGATCGAGTACTTTTATACAATTCACGTTTGAAGTTGTTTCCAGGAAAGCTTAAATCTAGATGGACAGGTCCATATGACGTAACTAAAGTCTACAAGTCTGGAGCTGTTGAACTAACTGATGGAAAAACGACTTTTATAGCTAATGGCCACAGGGTAAAATTATTCGTGGAAGTTGAAGGGATACCTCAAGCAGAAGAAGTAATGTTGCTTATCGACCCTCCAACGAATTAAGGAAGCAGAAATTCTAAACTCAACCGATTACGGGTACTATCTTTCTAATTTACTTTATTATGCATTTTAAAGTAGTTTAGTCTTTTACCGGATAGACGTAAAAGAACTGGATGCCTTTCTTAGATAGAATAGGAGTTTTTATTTTACTTTTTAGGTTAGGTCTGGATAAGGATGTCGCATTTAGGATAGAAGCCTTAGTTTCTAAATTAAACAAAGAACTGCTAATCGAAGCCAAAGAAAGAGAACTTTGTAATGGTAAATCAAGGAGTGCAATAAAGAGAAGACCAAAGTTTCTAATGAGATGTAGAATTTGTGGAAAAAGTGAACATAATGGACGATGTGGAGGAAGTACAACCAAATCCCAGGATGAATGTTTGAATATTAAAAAGGGAACGATTAGGTGGTTATCCGAAAATCCCGAGGGAGAACAAAGAGAAAATTCAAACGCATCATTTCTAGGAATAAGGTTAATGGATCGATATGATAGAAATCTTGAGGACTTGAGGATGAAAGAACTAGAATTAATTTAAGTATTGTATGTTTAAATTTTAAGTGTTTTCAAAAATTAAAAAGAAAAAAATATTTTTAAGTTTATAAAAATTTTATAAAAATTTATAATGACCCTATTTTTATTATATAAAGTAGGATTATTATATAAAAAATATGTATTTTCAGTATTAACAGTTTATAAAAAAATTTATAACACCGTAATAAACTTGTCTTATATCATATAAATAATTTGATACAAATTAAAATATGTTTATATGATATAATCTGGGCTTATTACACATAAAAACACACAAAACTCGAAAAACGGGTATAGGGTGACCGGCACGCGCCGGTGTGTCAACCCTAATATCAGCAAAAAGCCGCCCTTTCTTCTTCTCTTCCATTTCCTCATTTTTTCTGCATATTTCGCCCGACCATTTCCCCTTTCTTCCAAAAATATATCACTTTTCACCACTTTTATATCACAAACTCCGTAATTCATCATCTTCTCTTCACCCACACTACTCAAAAACATCAACATTGCAAAAAGGTTGAAGTTTGGCAAGAAAAGCTTCTCTTTTCACCTCATTCCGGCAACCACCATACATTCCGGCACCTAGCTTGTTTTTTTAGCATTATAAGGTAACAATATATATATATATATATATATATATATATATATATATATATATATATATATATATATATATATCAATTATTTCAATTTTTATGTAAATTATAGAATTTTAAATTTTTATTTTGGTCTAAGTAATCTTTGGTTTGTGTTGTTTGTTTGTTTTTGTTTATTTTTGTTGTTGTTTTTGTCATACCAATATCGTAGATGGCATCTTCTTCGAGGAGAAACCCTAAGAAAAGAAAGCAAGATATCCCTGATGTAGTACCGGTTATAGAACCAAAGCCATTGACTGATTTAGAAAAAGCCGTTTCTTTTGAGAACACTGCTAGTCCTGAGGCTAAGCATGCATACAATGAGTATTTCAGTAAATGCAGAATTTGGTTAGAAAGGGGTATAGACTTTTATTCATTAGGAAAGGAGGTAAAGGATATTTTTGCTGATAGAGAGTGGATGGAGATAGCCATGGAAAGAACTGATAACATTAATGCCACTTTGGTAGCTGAGTTTTACTCTGTTCTATCAACTTATGATCCAGCTACTGTTGAAGAATTGACTTATATCCCTCTTAGGAGTGTTAATGTTACTTTCTGTCCAGTTATGATAAATGCATTTTATGGATTGCCTGATATACCTGATGAGGATGATTATCATACTGTCTGGGGCTTAGACCATCCTGCTACTCTTCAGGCTAAGGCATATGAAGCTCAGCAAGTTTTTGACCCCACAGCTGTTTGGAAAGATAACAGATTTGCATATGGAAGATGTTTTAGGGACATGAGGGCAATTAAACAATTCTTAGGCCATGACGTAACTCCTTCCACTCATGTTTGCGCTTATGGTAGAGATGACGTTATTATTGCCTGGGCTATGGTGAATGACATTCCTATTAATCTAGGAAAACTAATCTTTTCCAAGGCTTGTGATTTCGCTAGAAACCGTTATCGAGGGGGACGTTTACCGTTCCCTAATCTTATTTCAGCCTTGTGTACTACTTTTGAGGTCCCAGTTTTACCATCTGATAGGATTATGTCTCCTTATGTTCCACCTATTGGTCAAAAATTAACTGCCTTACATGCTGGTAGGATAAATTATAACAACCAAAATCGCCAGCAGCAACAACAACCACCACCTTCACCTCCTATTCGTACTCCAGCACCTCCAGTTCCTAGGCAGTCACAGCAGCCGCAGATACCTCAGAGCCAGAATAGCCAGATTGAGGCTATGTTTCAGCATATGATTCAGGCTCAGGCTAGAACTGATGCTAATATAGCCTTAGCATGTGAAAAGAATAGGCAGTGGGCTGAGGATCTTAGGATTGGCCAAAGAGGCCATAGAGCTTTCATAAGTGAGATAGATCCCAGATATGCAGAGATTTCTGAGAGGTATCCTCAGAGTCAGCCTGACCCCTATACTATGCCAGATTGGATTCCACCTATTCCACCACCAGTTATATTCCAGGACTATACTCCGTCATCTTTAGGACAGGATGGTATGTTTACATGCTCAGCAGAAACATCCATGGGCAGGGGAGGAGTGACTTCAGTGGCAGATGTGACTGCAGGTATAAGCTCGTTTGGATTGGAAAGTTCAGTATCAATGGCAACTATGCAAGCTCAGACGACATTTCAAGCATCTACGTCAGCAGATCCACAACAATCCGGCTATGGTTTGCGTCACGACTCACTCTCTAGGGCTGAATTTACTTTAAAGGTGCTTTTGGATCGATTTATTTCGATTCGACTCTTCGTATGACGTAGATGTGGATTACGATGAAGATGAGTGATTTAGATGAACTTTTCATGTGTTATGGTGTAAGACTATCTACGATGATTTGTTGTTGTACTTTTTACATTTATTTTTGTTTTTAGACTGTTGATGCACTCTGCGGTTAGTGCACTTTGTTATTTTACTTTTACATAGTTTTTTGTTTTATATATAAATATCCATTTTTACACCAAAAGAAGATGCTGGAACTCTCTGATTTGGAAAAATCTCTGACTGTGCACTGTAGCACCGGCACGCGCCGGAACCTACCCGGCACGCGCGCCGGTCCGTGTCTTTGCCGACCTTCATCATCAGTGTTTCCTCACTTGGGTTCATTATTTCTATAAATGGAAACAGATTCAAACATTCTGAAATGCTCATCAACTTTTTTAGCTTCTGTTTTCTTACCAAAAGCATATAAAATGTCCGATCATTAAATTCATTAATGATTATTCTCCTCCACATACCCCAAATTCCGTACTTCCTAATCCTCATTGTCCGTTTTTTCACCCCGTTCCTTACAATTCCATGTATGCCTCGGTTCACAACCCTTTCATAAGCAATTTCAACCAGTCACCGGTGCTGATTGAAAAATGTCTAAATTTTCGAAAAGTGGATAATTGGGCATTCATAAGGATGGAAGGAGATGGGTGGGAGCATTTTTGTCGTATGCCAAGAGGTAGAATTAACGTTACTTTGGTAAGAGAGTTTTATTCTGTTCTATCAGAAGCTACTACTGTGGAATTGACATAAGCTATCACCATTCGAGATGTTGTTGTTCCTTTTACTTCTACCATAATAAATCAGGTTTTTCATATACCACCAGTCCAAATATCACCATCTAGTCATTTTGAGTATCAGTGGAGACTTGATACAGCTGAATGAGTCATTAACAACTGTGCGGAATCTTACCAAGTCCTATTCCCACATTATAATACAAATCGAGATGTCTCCACAGCTGCATTACTTCCCCATCTAAGAACATGGAAATGTTTCATCAATTCACGAGTTTATCCAACTGATGATTTCTCGGAAATCAGTGATGATGAAATGTTACTATTATATGCTATCACGAGTGGAGCTGTTATAGATTGGGGAGTATTGATTCAAAAAGCAGCTGTTACTTTTGCGTTTGGAAGAAGACCGATCCGTCAGCCTATGTCGTTTGCATGGCTGATTTCCAAAATATGTGTTCGCTTGGCTAGGGTACCGGAAAGAGCGACAGATGAATACTTTCCAGCTCGCCTTTCTCAGGTGGGGCTTTTACCAGTCGATATTCCGGGAGGATCGTCAAGTGGTGAAAATTAGATAGTTATGTTGGTAGTAATGAAGGAATAATAATAATAAAGAAGGTAATAATGGTAGAATAAATTAGTTTAGAATAAATAAATTAGTTTAATTTAGTAATAAATTAGTTTAAATTTTTCAAGTTAAAGTAGTAATTTTAGTAGTAAATTGTTTTTTTTTTCTCTTTTTTAATAGTTAATATTGTAATATATTTGTATGTTTTTAATTTATTATGTTTTTTCTTTTATGCTATATTATATAAACGCTCGTCTGTTTGACACATAAAATAATACAACTGCTATAAAATTTATTTTATTTGCTAAACCAACTTTTTACTACTCATTACACATCGGGACGATGCCAATTCATAAGTGGGGAGTAGAGATTGGTTAGTAAATAAAATGAATTTTCAAATACTTATACACTTAGTTTAATTATTCTTAAGGAAATAAATGGAATAATATATAATTATTATAATAAAAATGATATATTTTGATAGAATAAATTTTTAATTAAGTAAAGTAATCTTGATATATTATTTCTATATTATTTATATCTATTTTAGATTTTAACAAGATTTTAAGTATGTATATCTAGATAAATATTATGAAATATTTTTTTTATGAAATTAGACAAAAGTTACTAGTAATTATAATGAAATTTTAGAATGATTTTTCTTTTCAAGACAAGTATGAAATTGGAATCGGATTAGGGATGACGAATTTTGGCATAACTTTGACTAACTAGAGCCAAATAGCCTAACCGAACGTAATTTCCAAATTTTTGTCCCCACCTCAGCCTTGTAGAGTGATCAAGATCTCACTCGAAATTAGCCATTATAATTAACTAGATAAAACCGTCCCTTAACTTAATTTGGTCTACATTTCCTTGGAATCCCGCAAGTTTAGTATATACTTATGGATAGCGGCGACAACATCAAAATAAAAGAGTCGATACAATACAAATGGCAAGAGTTGAGATTGGTATTATTATTTGGATGGGCATTTCTATAAAATCATATTATTATGATTTTTTTTGGCTTTATGTTTGTTAAAAAAAAAAAAAGAGATAATGGTTTCAAAACCATTTTTATTAAGTTTGTTAGAATTTAATCAGGATATTACTGATCGAGATATTTTTGATCGAAAATTAAAGGTGTGAGTACGTACGACTTGCTTCTATATCTTTTGATTTTCCTTTGTTATCCTTTCGATTTAGCCAAATACCCTGAGCCTGAACGTTATAAGCCAATTTGCCAATTAATTGACCTAGTCCTTGATTCCGATAATTCATATAGTGGCGATTATAAATTTATTCTGAATATTTTATTTATATTTATTAAGTACTTCATGTAGAATTTCATTTAGATAATATTTTATAACTAATCTATTAAGTTATACACACTTTTTGTCTTCTTAATAATCTTAGATAGATAAAATTAATATAATTATAATATGGACAGCATACGTTATTAAATTAGAAATTTAGTCTAGAAAAACTATATTATTTGCATTATAACTTTTCATATATTATTATCGCTTATTTTGCTCGAGGACGATCAAAAGCTAAGTGGGGAGTAGTTGATATATGATAAAAATATAACTATATTATATGACTTTTTATTATGTATTTATAATATTATCGTATAATTTCATAAAAATATAACCTAAAACTTATAAAAAAATCTAATTAGTTATAAATAGATATTATTGTTATAAAATTAGTATAAATTATAGCTTTTGTTGTCAGATTTACCGTGGGAATTGTTTTGTACTGATACAGGGTGAATACGAGAAAAATCAACGAATTAGAAGCGAAAGAATAAAAGAATTAACGACAGATGTTTTTGATGATTCGCACGCATCGGAGGTGACCGCACGCGCCGGAATCTTCATCATTTCAAGCACATGGGAGTCGACAATGGCATCTCAGATCAGAGCACCGCGCGCCGGGAAGGGGCCGGCACGCGCCGGTGTACTACCCCTGCCTATAAATACTCCATCATTTGCAGATGTTTGGAGTGTACCAATATATATATAACTTCTATATATATATATATATATATATATATATATATATATATATATATATATATATATATATCTTATCTTTAGTTAGTTTCTAGTTACTGTAAATACCGTAAAAATGCATTCTACCTAAATAATAACGTAGCATAAGTATCGTTCTAATACTTAGAAGACTTATCAAGGCTCGTTGTTGTTAAAAGGGTTGCTATTTCCGGAAAATAAGGCTTTGAATCTACAATTGTAACCTGGTACTTTTCTAATGTATTTGTGTTTGTTCGTTTATATTAGTATCTATATATTAGTTATAATGATATTAGGCTAACTTAATATCTAGCCAAGATATGAAATTGAATTAGTTTTATCTTTTTAAGGAAATGGATGATGACTATGTTAAAATCTAATTAAAATCGATTATGATGAATCTCTTTCTATTTGAACTTAATGGCATGTTTGTATTGACGTAATTAACCAATATAACCGAGTCATAATCTAATGATGAAACCGACTGAGAAGTTAGGTTATGAGATCGTGGATAGAAAGACCGGAGGGTAAAAATGGCCGTCTGACAAACGGAATCCTATTTCCTATCCCGGGGGCAAAATATTTGTACTCGAAAGATTATTATGTTGAAATCACCAGTTTAATCGACAGATCTTAAAATACTGGCCGTATGACAAAACGGGAGTGACCCATGATTAAGATGACATTGGACAGAGGATTAGACATATGACAATTTCATACGCTCGTGTGAGGAGAAATTGTTGAGTTTCGGAGTATACCGTTTCACGTAATCAATTAGACCTAAAAAGGAAGATCGAGCACATTCATTGAACTAAAAAGAGATTGTAATTCAATAACATATTCTTGGCTAGTTTCTAATAATATTACTATTATCTATATTAGTATTTACTATATTGGTACTTATATATATTTATATATATATATATATATATATATATATATATATATATATATATATATATATATATGTATTTCTATATATTTATATATATATTTATGTATCTATATATATCTATATTAGTATTATGCATTTATTTCTTTGTTTTAGTAGTTTAGAGATTATTTACTTGGTAAAAAAAAAGCTGCGACTTAGATTGAGTTAATAATAGCTTCTGGTGTTTAACCACACTCGAATTACAATTGTTCCTCGAGGATACGACACTGACTCACCACACTAGCACTACAATTTGACCCGGTACACTGCCGGTAAGGATTGTATAGCCTAGAAATAGTCCGTCAACTGGCTTGGATCAGATTTTGGTTCATTATCCAGATCAGTATAATGTTGATTTGGATCCACTGATTGTTGCATATCAGTAGACTCCACCTGAAGCTCCACATGATTCTCAACACTATCAAATTCAACACTGATTTCAGATTCAGTAGACCTCCCCACTGATGAGTTAAGCATATAATTTTCATCAAACACCACGTCCCTGCTGAGGATTACTCTGGACTCTGCTGATGACCAAATTCTATATCCCTTCACTCCATCACCATACCCCACAAACACTCCCTTCTTGGCTCTTGGCTCCAAGTTCCCTTCACTAACATGATAGTATCTTCAGACTTCCAAAAACCCTTAGAATCGAGTAGTCGGTGAGGTTTGCCTGACCACATCTCAAATGGTGTCTTGAGATTGATCCTGTGTGAGGACTCTCTGTTGATTAAGTAGCAAGCTATTTTTCTGACCCTCCGCCCAAAATCTCCTTGATAAACCAAACTTAAGAAAGCATACATCTTGCCTCTCCAAGAGAGTTTGATTCATCATTTCACCACACCATTCTCTTTGAGGTGTATTCCTTACAAGATGATGTCCGGCAATACCCTCAGCTACACAAAGTGAATCAAAATCCTTCCAAAGAGTAATTCCGCACCATTATCTCATGCGAAGCTTCTTGATTTTCTTGCCTAACTGATTCTCTACTAGGGCCTTCCACTACTTGAAGTTAATGAATGCATCACTTTTGTTCTTCATCATCACCACCCAAGTCATCCTTGAATAGTCATCTATGAATGACAAAAAATATTTGTGACCACCCAATGACTCAACTTTTGATGGACCCCAAAGAAATGAATGGATATAATCAAGTGATGCCTTTGTGTTGTGCAACCCTGGCTGAGAACTTACTTCTATGCAATTTCCCAAACACACAATGTTCACAAAAGTCCAGATTCTCGACCTTATATCCCCAAGAAAACTCGTTGAAGAAAGAATCAGATACCCTTTTTCACCCATGTGACCTAGTCTCATGTGCCACAAATTGAGTCTCATTGAGATCGATGAAGCTGGCCGAGGATGCAACAACAAAGAAAAGCAAATCTTGTAGATCCCTGTAATATATACAAGGTTCCCCTATTGATGCCTTTGAGGACTACAACTGAATCTTTGAAGACATTCAGTTGTCCACCTTCAACCTCGAAATTGAACCCCTTGTTGTCCAGTAGACTGAGAGATACCAAATTCTTGGTCATCTGTGGAACATGTCTTACATCTTTCAGTGTACAGAATTTACCATCCTCTATCATCAACTTTACTGAGCCAATTCCCACAACTTTGCAAATCTTGCTGTTGGCCATATAGATTTGACCACTATCCACCTGCTCATAAGTAGAAAACCACTCCATGTTTGGACAAATATGGTAGGATGCTCCGTAATCAAGTATCCACACATCATTATGGTGTGTAGAATCCCTACAACCGTAACTGGATCCTCATCGATTGCTCAAGAGCCAAGGTCTTTGTGCTGAACTGCCTTCCCGTTGCTTTCTTCTTTCTTGGACAATTGGACTTCCAATATCCCCGCTCCCTTACAATAATTACAGACATCGTAGACTTAGGACCTTTGGACCACGACTTCTTTTCCTTCTTCCGTCCATATCCTTTTCCACTATTTCACTGCGGGCTACTAGCCCAACAACTGACTATCATCTGTCCCAACACCTTGTGTCTCACTACATTGGCATGTAAGTGCACCTCACATCCTCTAAAGCCATCAGATTCTTCCTAACTATGAAAGATCGCACAAAGTTTTCATATGATGTCGGTAATGACACCAACAGGATTAGGGCTGCATCTTCATCTTCAATTTTAACATCAATATTTCTTAAATCAAGTAATATTGTGTTCAGCTGGTCAAGATGGTCCCTCAATGGACTCCCTTCATGCATCTTCAAACAGAACAACCTCTGTTTCAACGACAACTTGTTGGTCAGTGACTTGGTCATATACAGGCTTTCAAGCTTCTTCCACAACTTGGCTGCAGTGTCTTCCTCAGCAACCTCAGTGATAATATCATCAGATAAGCACAACATGATGGTTGAATGTGCTTTCTTCCAGATCGCAAAGTCTGCGTGACACTGTATTTGGTTCGTTAGATAAAGGACTCCACAAACCCTGCTGTTTCAACAGTGCACGCATCTTGATTTGCCACAGACCACAAAACCGTTCCTTCCTGTAAATTTATCGATTTTCACGTTTACTGCTGACATATTTTCTTGCTAAAGATCACAACTTTATCACAGATCCTAGAACCTTGCTGAAGGTCTTGGTGAGGATGAAGTTGATAGTACATATTGTTTTCTCCAGAACCTCTCTCTGATACCACTTGTTATGACGGATGGAGGTAACTTCGGATACAAGAAATAGAAACAGATGCATACAAACATAAATAATCAAAGGAGATAACAGAAAACAAGAAGAACACAGATTTGACGTGGAAAACCCTCTCAAAGTGAGAGAGATAAAAAAAACCACGGGCAGAAAAGAGATCTTTATTATTATGCACTGAGTTACAGATTTCACACACACAGACAATGCAACAACAACTGTATTTTTAGGCACAAATCCCTAAACCCTAGCCGTCAAGGAATCTTTGTCTGATACACCATAAATACCCCTACACGTGTCCTCCTTTCAATGACACTTCGCATAGTCATCACATAATGTAATTAGCAGACGTGGGACCTGCACAGATTCCAAGACTCAAGCAGATTTCACTGGCCGATGAAGCCTCGATGAGACTCCACCCTATTGATGCACAGAATTGAATACACTTCTCAGCTGTCCATCACACAGCTGAGTCTTCAGATTGATTCCACCAGATGTGGAGTTTAAGTCACTTTACTGACAAGGAGGTTCATTAGAAGCTGAGTTCCTCACCCCAATTTCATCAAAGTATTGTTGGACATCAACTTTATCACTATTGTTGGTGGTCTACAGTATCTCAGTTTCACTCGGCCTGATATTGCCTTCGCGGTCCACAAGGTTAGTAAGTACATGCATTCGCCTACCGAAGCTCACTGGGTTGTTGTTAACGTATTCTTCGGTATCTTAAGCACACCATATCTGATGGTCTCTTCTTCTCCCTCCGGTCCTCTGTTTCGCTCTAGGTTTATTCTGACTCTGATTGGGCCGCTAACAGTGATAATTGTCGTTCCGTTGGGGCATATTGTGTTTTCCTTGGTGAGAATCTCATTAAGCAACACTTGACAGTTTCAAAGAGTAGCTCTGAGGCCGAGTACAAGACTCTTTCTAACACTGCCGCCGAACTTCAGTGGCTTTGCAGTCTTCTTCGTGAGATACAGGTTCCGTTGTCTTCCCCGCCTACTCTTGGTGTGATAATATTGGCCCCACCTATCTTGCTCACAATCCGGTGTTTCATGCCCCACGAAGCACATCGAGATCGACTTCCACCATGTTCGCGAATTAGTTGTTGCTCGCAAGCTCGACATCTCTTTTATCTCCTCGAAGGATCAGTTAGCCGATGTCCTCACCAAACCGTTGGGTCAGCCTCGTTTTGCCAGTTTAAAGTCCAATCTCCGTGTTCAGCCACTCCCCACGGGATTGCGGGGGCGTGTCGAGGAAAATATTGGGATTATTTAAAATAATATTATTATGTATTTATTTTATTGTGTGATTTATTAGCCAAGTCGATATAGGCCTATATATTTGTATCACCACTACACAATTGAATTAATGAAAATACGATATACCTTGAATTATATTAAAGAACACACACTTCTCGATCACTAGCTAATGTGTCGGCGCGAGGAAGATAAAGAGAGGTATTTTTGGATGCCAATTTGAGAGAAAATTCAAAGTCTTCAATGTGGTAAAATTGATTGACAGAAAGATAAGTTTTTCGTATAGCTAGCTGCAGCTTAAAATTCTGAGTTTTAGATTTTTTACCAATGGCGGTAAAAGGTGTGGGGGATCCAGATCATCCTCTAGCTGCGAAGACCTACGGTGATTTCTACGGTGGGTGAAAAATCGACGGTACCGTCATATATCTCATGCTGCAATGTTTTCAACATTTTTCGATGTTTTTCAAGTATTGACGGTACGGCCGAACTTTTCGACGGCTAAATTTCTGATGTTACTGTCGATTTACCATCTACCATAGGAAGGAATCACATGAAGGTCTTCACAACAGAGGATCCGGACTCAGATGGTGGGGTCGACTAGTATGATTTGTATGAGTAAATGTGTTTATTAACTTGATGTTCAAAGAGTAATTTTATGTTGAGAATCAGACTATATTCACTGTTTGAAGAACAGATGAAGTGTTGAAGTTGTTTCTGATTTTTACGGACAACACTAGACTTGACAAGACAAATTCTACTACTATGAACACACTAATTTGTCAATTTTAGATGGGAATAATAATGAGAGGTATTTGGATGCTGCACTGATAAAATTCGGTCAATGTATTTCATATATCTCATTCATCAATCACATGATACAAATATATAGGCACTCTCAGGACTAAACTACCCTCAATCGTTAATTACAATCAATAATACATTCATATCGTAATATGCACAATTTCTCATTGGTAATATGCCCTCTGGTCATGTTAAAATTCGGTCAATGTATTTCGTATATCTCATTCATCAATCACAGGATACAAATATATAGCCAAGCTCAGGGCTTCCAAAATTCTACACAATGACTAAACTACCCTCGATCGTTTATTACAATCAATAATACATTCAAATCGTAATATGCACAATTTCTCCTTCAGAGAAACCATCAAAATTGAAAGTTCAAAGTCTTCGCCCATTTATTCAAAGTCTTCGTGGAAAATTGATTTTTATATTTTCCAACTGCTACAAGTGGAGGATAACTCGAAGCTGAGTTCCTCTCCTCTATTTCAGTTTCAGGTGACTTTCTTTCTCCTCCTTCTTCTTTTATACATTTTTATTATTCTGTTATTGCAACCTTATCGATGGCTAACAGAAATATGATGATCACAAGTCTATTAAGCTCTTATACTGTCTTTTTTTTCATTGTTGCCACGGAAATTCCTACTCTTTCTGACGCTACTACAACAAATGAGACTGACATTCACGCCTTGCTGGATATCAAAAATCATATACAAAGTGACCCTTTTCAAGTTCTGAATTCTTGGAATGAATCAGTTCATTTCTGCAATTGGCAAGGAATTACATGTGGAAAGAGACACAAAAGAGTGACGGTACTCAACGTTTCATCACTCGATTTGGTCGGCACTCTTTCTCCCTCAATCGGAAACCTTACTTTCCTTAGAAAAATCTATCTCAATAAAAATTCCTTCCATGGCGTGATTCCACCAGAAATCGGCAGTTTGTTTCGCCTACGGTCTCTTTTCTTGGCGAATAACTCATTTCAAGGACAACTTCCTGCTAACATCACATTATGCAAAAATCTTCGATTCATCCAATTACTTGGAAACAAACTTAGTGGAAGAATCCCTCATCGGCTGAGTGCTTTGTCCAACCTGCTTGGACTTGGATTGGGTGAAAACAATTTCATTGGAAGTATCCCTCCATCTTTAGGTAATATCTCTACTCTTCAAATACTAGATTTATCTGAAAACAATCTAAGTGGTAACATCCCACATGAGCTTGGTAACCTCTTTAATCTTCAGTTCTTATCAATGTTCGTAAATAAGTTATCGGGCTCTATTCCTCCTACAATCTACAATATCTCAACAATTCAAGTTTTTACAATCTCATCCAATTATCTAACAGGTCAGTTTCCGGATTCTTTGGGGTTGACACTCCCAAAGATGACATTATTCGAAGTTGGTTCAAACTATTTCTCGGGATCAATTCCATCTACATTAGCCAATGCTTCAGATCTTGAAATAATAGATATTGGACAAAATATGCTTACCGGGCCAATCCCACGAAATCTAGGAAGGTTACATCAACTGCAGGTGTTGCAGATTTTCAATAACCCTCTTGGTATTGATAGTGATAATGACATTAGCTTTATTACCACATTGACTAACTGCACCGACCTAGTACGATTGGACTTATCAGGAATTGAAATCGGAGGCGTACTACCTGTGGAAATTTCTAATCTATCTAGAAAGCTTACATATTTTAAGCTAGCTAATAATCACATATCAGGCTACCTTCCCGAGGGAATTGGAGAGCTTGTTGGTTTAAATTCTTTTGGTGTCGACCGTAATAATCTTTCAGGCAGCATTCCTCTCTCTATTGGCAAGCTTATAAACATGAAGACACTTTATCTTTATGAGAATAAATTTATAGGGGAGATTCCTCCAACCATTGGTGACATTTCCGGGCTGCTGATTCTAGGTCTGCAACTAAACATGCTTACCGGTAGCATACCGCTTTCCTTGAGCAATCTCACTAAACTACAAGCATTAGATCTTTCTCAAAATCAACTAAATGGATCACTTCCTAAAGAAATTTTTAGTATGACCTCTCTATCATTTGGGCTTTTTTTATTCCAAAACAACTTTGGTGGATCACTACCCTCAGAAGTGGGCAATCTGAAAAATCTGATTTCGCTAAGTGTTTCTGAAAATGAAATATCCGGTGAAATTCCGAAAGCGATTGGCGATTGTCAGATGCTGGAAAATCTTCTAATGGAAGGCAACTTCCTAAACGGAACGATCCCTTCATCATTAGGACAATTGAAAAACATTGACGTCATGGATCTGTCGCGGAATAAATTGTCAGGGGAAATTCCAACTTCATTAGAAACGTTGAAGTTCATTAGCTTTCTCAATCTTTCATTCAATTTATTAGAAGGTGAAGTTCCAAAAATCGGAGTATTTGAAAATGCAAGTGCCTTGTCAATAGTGGAAAACGAAAGGCTTTGCGGAGGAATAAAATCATTGAACTTACCTGAGTGTCCTCCAAAAGATTCAAAAAAACATGGAAAACTATCAACTCATATAATCATAATCCTAGTGATTTGTATCCTTATAGCCTTAGTTTCATTATTAGGATGCACATACGCAATTTATCAAACAAGAAAATCTAAAAGAGTGCCATCTTCAACCTCTGCGTACGATAAACAAGTCCTTCAGATTTCATATGCTGAAATATCGACTTCCACCGGTGGCTTTTCTTCCGAAAACTTAATAGGTGAAGGAAAATACGGATCTGTCTACCGCGGAGTCCTCAAACCAAGTGAGAAAGTAGTTGCCGTCAAAGTGCTTAAACTTCAACTGAAAGGAGCCCACAAGAGCTTCTTGGCAGAATGTGAAGCATTAAGAAACATTCGCCACATAAACCTTGCCAAGATCATTACTTCTTGTTCTAGCATAGACTTCAAAGGCAATGATTTCAAGGCTTTGATTTTAGAATATGTCCCTAATGGAAGTTTAGAAGAATGGTTGTATCAAAATCCATCTGTCCATGAGAAAAGGTTGGACTTTTTAGAAAGGCTAAACATTGCAATAGACATCGCAGCAGCATTGGATTATCTTCACAATCACTCTGGAAATGCAATCGTTCATTGTGATATCAAGCCAAGCAACGTTCTCTTAGGCGACGATTTACGTGGCTTGGTGAGTGACTTTGGTCTTGCAAAATTTCTTCCAACAGCTAAGGACATATCTCATGATATTGAAAGCACCTCCATCGGAATCAGAGGAACAATTGGCTATGTTGCTCCAGGTACTTTAATTATAAGCATAAGTGTTTCGAAATATATTTTTCATAAATTATATGATCTTTAGATTACATTATTTTATAACTGTCTTCTTGTCATTAACCTTTCATTTGTATAGAATATGGCATGGGAGGAGACGTGTCAGCAAAAGGGGACATATATAGCTATGGAATACTTTTATTAGAGATGTTCACAGGGAAAAGACCTACAGACATCATGTTCACGGAAGATATTAATCTCCATAACTATGTTAAGGCCGCTCTTGACCATCGTGTGGCTGAAATCATCGATCCTCGGCTTTTGACAATAGAGGATAATGAAGAAAACAAAAGCAACAACACTTTAACAAGGAATATCGAGTCTTATTGCTTATCGATATTTCGGGTAGGAGTTTCATGTTCTTATGAAATGCAAAACGAGAGGATGGATATCAAAGATGCACTTATTGAACTACAAGAAGTTAGGAATAAAATGTAGGAATATAATTTACTCTGAGAAGAGAGGAGAACAAATTGTTGAGTCTGTTTATTGTTAAGAACAGACAAAGTCTTTGCAAATACACTAAGTTGACTGAGTTTTTTAAACACTATTTTCTATACAAGCAAAAGTTTCCCCAACCGATGTTAATAATTAACCTGAAAAAAAAAAAAAAAATTAACTAATCGATTAATAATTTTATCGTCACATTAATACAGCATTAGTTTTGGCAATGGTACTAATTAACTAACCAGTTCTTCAGATTTGGGTGATTTAGAGTGTTGAGTAGTCAAAGATCTTGAGGATCCATTTTGCTCGTTTGTTTTTGATAGTCAAATATTAGTGAAGTAGGGTGTGCTACTTAGAGTAGAGTGTGCTAGTTTGTTCTATAAATGGTATGTATCATTTCAGTCAGAGTATAATGAAATATGAATCAGTTTCTTCTACTCATTTTAATTTTCATGGTAGCACAGCCGACATGATTCCAATGAAAAAAAACCCATTACAGCCCAAACTGATTCTCATCCATTTCTAGTGTTAGGAAACTACCATTATACAATTCTCAGTCAAATAAAAAAAAAAAAAAAAAAAAACACAACGTAACTTACTGCTCTTCTTATGTAAAATCACCCAAATTCAGTTTACCCGTTACTAAAGCCTCCGCCTTCAAAAATAGTATTACCAAAGCCGGAGAAAAGGGAAAAATACCGCCGCCGACAGACCTCTGCTTACTGATTCAACAAGCTATTCAACGGAAACGGAATTCCCATCATTGACTATATTATACATTTATATCTCTTTGTTTATCATCTTTCTTGGCCCGTCAATAGGGGACTTGGTCCTCGTGCCAAAATATCGAATAGGGGTATGGGGTCTAACATTAATAAGGCCCTATCACGTCAGAAAACTCGATATGCAATGTATAACGCACTAACTGAATCCCTATAAATGGAAAAATAACCCCTACGGGGAGAACCACAGAACATCTAAGCATAATATGTGGCCACAGAGGCACAATCATCAAGTCGAACATCCATGTCACATAGTCACACCATCAAGGCAAGAACAAGTAGCACATACTCATATACTCCTAGATTCCATATCATCCAAAACAGTGTTATTATGGCAGGGTTGCCTCCCCCCAAGCGCCTTTGTTTTACGTCGTTGGCTCGACCAAGTGACTCTAAACGGACTCAATCCACAAATGACTCAAAGCAACAATTCAAGCCTTTCAATGCAGACAAGTAGTATAAAAAATCATCAACCATCATCCAAACTCAAGAAGACCAATAGCTTACGAAAAGAGTACAATGCGAGAACCATAGAAATCGAATTTTCTAGAAACTTACCTATAGTGGCTCTCGATGCTACCTCCTCCCAACCAGAGAATTTCCTTTTGTTTGCCTTTCGCTCCATCTTCTTTTTAAAATCTGCATCAGGCGGATGTGGTCGCTTTCTCACACCTCTTTGAGCCATATGCACCGGTGGTGGTAAAAACTCGACTTCATAGAACTCATCATCACAAGGTGGATGAGTGAAGTAATCCGGGACGGACGTATCAGGGACCACTAGGCCATCCGGTGGCTTAAATATAGGTGGCTGATCAACTTGTTCTTGATCCATAGATGAGCATGACGGTAGAATGAGCGATCCCAACTCCTCTTTAGTCTCGATCTCCACATGATCGACGACCACAATCGAATCTACCGCACACTCTTTCAAGTCATAATTTTCTATATCCTCGGAAAGCGGTGTACTTGGTAAAAGTTGCACCTCTTCCATCTCCAAATCTTGTAGTTCCTCTTCATCCCAAAGCGTTTCAATACTAAAGAATTCTTGCTCACTCATAACGATGGTCGGTACCACCGCACATTCCACCACGGTATCGTCATTTTTCATCTCAAGGGGTGGAAGTGTAGTAGGTAGAAAGTGAAACATGCCATCATCAAATTTCGCAATATGAGGAGACGGTAATATGGGCGATCCCAACTCAATCTCTTGCTCTGACACCTCATCATAGTAGAGTAAATCCTCAACCTCACTTCCCACCTTAACTTCTTCAGTGCCAACCTCATCAGCCATAACCACTTCTATTGCACATGTCTGCTCTTTCTGCTCGAGCCCCATCATTTCAATCAACTGCCCCACCCGGTCTTGAAGGTTTCTGATGGCGGAGTCGGTACTTATCTTGAACTCTTACATGTCCCGCAATCGCTCCTGCAGGCTCTGGTTCATTCGCTCTAGTAGCTCCATTTGACTGTCGGTGAGACTCTCTTGTGGCATGGGAGCAAACTGATCATACTGACTTTGATTCATCGGAGGTGGGTAGCAGGCTTCTTGCCAAGATGGATTCTAATCAAACGGCTAAATCTGTGCAAAGTTGTCAACATGCCCAGCGTGAGAGCCAAAATCATGATAAGCACAGGGGTTCTGATAACCCTCATACTGTTGTGGCTCATTACTCGAATAACCATAATTCTGATCCTGGTATGCACTAGGGCACTGATAGGCCCAAGAATCCTGGTTACTCTGTTGTTGATACTGAGGCTGAGGCACATACTGTTGTTGATAATATTGCCCAGCTGCCTGTGGTTGGTAGGGGAATTGTTGTTCAGGTGAGTAGTATTGATTGGAGAATCCATCCATTTAGGTTCAAACTGCAAGATCTTAGAAAACACCAACAACACCTTCACGGTATCTTGTCACCACCACCACAACAATAGGTAGTGTGACTCTTCAGCTGTAAAAGAGGAAACAACAAGAAAACGCAGTAAAACCTAAGCCCAAGCTTTTGGTCAACTTACAAGATATTAGACGTTACTCCCCGGCAACGGCGCCAAAATTATTGATAGCAAAATACTTAACCGCTAACTTCCACCGACAGAGTATCGGGTCAATGGGAATATAGTGGTCATAAGGTCGAATCCACAGGGAGTAATGTCTAAGTGCCAAAGCTGAATCATGTGGGTTATACGTATCTTATCCAAAGAGGACTAAAATACCCTTTTTCGAAAAGGTTGTAAATTCTAGAAAAATTGTCTAAAGCCTAAACATACCGATGTTTGTTGGCTTATGACAATTAATGCCACAAATAATTGTTTATTAGTATCTATGACTATTTTTAGAAATAGTCAAGTGTACTCAGTGAAGTGTATGATTCGGAAAGCCCGAAAAGTTCGAGCCAGTACGAATATGAGATTGATCAACTACTTAGGAATTAATCTTCAATTGGATTGAAGTAATTAATACCTGAAGGGTGTTTCAGAAGTCGTCTGAAAACGAATAAGATTCTCCCTTGAAGGATACCATCTTTGGGATACGCAATTAGATTGTGTTCCCAAAATGGAAATAACACTTTATATGATAAAGGAGTGACGCAAGCCATGCGATGTATCCCTTACCCGTTTCGGGATAGTGCCCTTATACTTAACCTAGTTCCAAAGAATAAAGGTTGAATAAATTCCATATTAGATATGGAAGAGGATAATGTCGAATCTATCTTAACTGATGATTTGAAGTTGTCATAGGCAAAGTCAGAAAGGCTTGGAGCCTAGTACGACATATGCAACTTTGTGGAATATCTCAGCAAGTACGCTAGATATTATTTACTCGTCCGCGGAGCAAAAGGTGTTTGTCTCCGAACATGCTGTCTTCTAGAGGAAGTGTTTCTTCCAAAAGAAACAGTGGGAGTGATCTCAAAAGAGTTTGAGAACCCCAAAGATATATTCAACCAATGGAACATGAGCAAACGCCACATAGCGATGAGGTGTAGATCACTGCTCAGTGCACACAAAAGTTCTGTAAGTCTGTGGATAACCTCAAGCCTGAAAAGGCTGTTGGTATGTTCATCTTGAAGAATGAATATCTCACGACTTGTGAAAGAATGTTTGAAAGGCAAGATTGAGAGATATGGCTAGGAGCCATAATATCTGAATTAGATTCCATCAGTGACAACCAGGTTGTGAACCTAGTCTGTCTTACCTAAGGGGAGTGTCCTTGAAAGGCTGACATGAATAGTAATATGATTACCAGAAGGCTATAGTGGACGGTGAAGGGTATGAGGTGTAAACCTTGTAATTATCTTTATCTTTGCCGGTGAGCCCGATTCTATTCAGATGATGCTTGTTATAACTTCGTATCATGACTATATGATAGTGTTGAAAACGTTGGGCAGACAGCTCAATGTTCATAGACAATAACATGATATGTAAGCCCACGAGATCCATTTATGGACTCAAACAAGTTTCTCTAGACAATTTCTTTGTTTGATAATCAAAGGAGTTTGATTTAGTCAAAAGAAGGATATGCCCAATGTGCAAGATGGATAGTGGGAGTGTGTTATGATTTTTGAGTAAGGTATTAGATATCTCTCTTGAGAATTATCACCCCATGTCACAGTCAATTAATGTTTGGTAGTTCAAGGTCTTTGCGAAAGCACTTGGATTGACAGTTCTTATTTTTAGAAATAAGAATCTATAGCGATAGATTTAACTGCTGTTAGATTATAGTTTACCTATATAGATGTGATGCTAAAAGGAGTTTAGCATAGATCGCGACGGGGGATCTTGCTAGCGGTGTTCTCAAGATCTATCTATGTTAGGACGTTAGATCCTAAGGTAAGGTGAAAGATGATGTTTATGGAAGGTTTCCTTCGCTCATGCGATAGGAACCATCATAAAAGGAATGCCGGATGTTCATAGTTCATGAATAGTCATGAGCAAGTATGAAAGTAAAACTGTAAATGTCGAGAATATCCTTAAACAAGTTAAGGAAAGTTTCTAGTTTATTGAAACTTGGAATTAAATAAACGTAGATATCTGAGGACGTATATCCCGAGTCTTATGAAGGCGAGTGGGAGCTACGATGCTGGGTTTGCAAATACTTTGATTAAGTGATACAGTTGAGTGGAAATGTTCTAGCATATGGGTCATCAGTAAATTCTACAACTAGGCCAAAACACAAGTAGTGCCTTAGAGGCTAGCCGGGAGGCGATACATGGATCTAGAAGGTTCATTCCTCGAACCTTGTACGGTTCTTCCACCTTTTCTATATAGCCGATGTAGTAAGTGGATTCATTGCTTGAAGCAAGGACCGTGGTCTCGTCGAGAGATTCGTGTGTGTGTTGAGGCGGTTCCTTTGACTTGATCATATGGAACATGATATGAAGATAGTCCGAGTCCCCATGGATAGCGATCCGTTTATGGCTGGGTGGTTGCAGTATTGCATGAGATTCTTGTGTTTCAACTTGGTCTTGTGTGTGCGAGTGATTGGTTTTAGGCCAAGTGGGAGATTGTTGGAATAGTGTCCTAAACCCAATCGGGTTGGACCGGATCCGACCGGGTCGGATCATTTCTACTATTTCTTTATGTTTATACATATATTAAATGCTTTTTCGTTGTCATATATCTGTTCTTCTAAAGAACCAATTATGAATTGTTATATGGTAACGCCCTTAGTATTAAACGCGTGATAGAGAAACCATGATAGGCGATTATGGTTGATGAGATCTCTAATCACTTTAATGAGTTTGATACTTAAATGTCTCTAGGTCGATGTACTATTAAATAGGGCATTGATAGTATAAAATGAGACTAGCACGTATTAGATGTCTTCTCGTCTTCAAGAGGCGGAGATAGATCTCGCTCTATCGAAGTGTAGAGACACTTGGGTATGACGTGGGACGTGTATTAGAGAATGCGACGTTAGATCGACCCACTTTACGGATAAGTGTCACACTATGTGACGGTTGTGTAATTATCCTTAAGACCGGAGTCTTCATGGCATCACGGTGTGGATTGTCATGCTTTGACACTATTGAGGTTTCCCCTAGCCACGGGGCGATCATGCGGTAGTGATTGGGTATGATATTGAAGCATGCGGAGTATACATGATTGGTCGTCCGGGAATCGCGTTTCTATGATTGGGATCGAATATCCGAAATGGCCTTCTTATAAGGAATGTCTTACTCTCGTGAATCTTTGCAAAGTGGGAGTAAATGTGTTACTTCGAGAGAGCATGATATCCAGATTATAAGATACGGTCGTTGATGTTTTGACACTCGACTAACGACCGTATGGATATTATTACAGCGATAGGATTGTAAGTTACACGGTAACTGTTTCACATGAAAGGTAGTAGTCATTGCATTTGACTCTTCCGATGATTGGGGGTCACGGTGTGTTGCTAGACGCTATCCCGTGATCGTTAGGTATGAAGGGCATTTTCGTAATTTGCACTTTGTGTCTCACGGCCAACATATTCGGAAGCCTATCGGGTCACACATAAGAACATCTAGTTGGATTAAAATGTGGTTATAGATGATAACCAAATAAGGAAAGTTTATCTCGAGACTATAAAGGTTATAGTGGTAAATTAATATGGTGGTATTTATTTATTATGAATAAATAAAATACAAGATATTAATTATATTAATTAAAGAATATTCCGGATGCCAATTTATTGGCTAAAGGTGGCGCAATTTTGGAGTGTATAAGATACACTTGGATTGTGCAATTTAATTAATGGTATTACCATATATTAATATTAGATATTAATATTTATATATATATTAGCTTACATGCGTGTGATGTACATATATATAAGATATACATGTTCACATATGTAATGGCTATATATATTTATATATAGATTTATTTGTGTAATATATATGTGATATATACACATGTGTAAATTGATTTATGGTAATAAAATAAAGATAGTCAATATTAGATATTGACAATATCTTGGGAATATTCAATATAAGATATTGACAATATCCTAGATTTATTTGATATGAGATATTATAATAAATGAGATAAATCAATCAATTATATTTTCCTTATTTTATTGGAGAAAGGTTTTCTTCCTTTCTACTCTACTTGGGGCGCCACTTCTACTATAAATAGGAGGTGGGTGTCAAGCTCTTTTGTACATCATAATTCCAAGAGCTAATAGCTCTTGTGTAAAATAGAGAGCATCCTATGGAGAGTTGGAGAGAGGGGAAAAAGGCCGGTCTAGCAACCGGAGTTTTCCAATAGCAATCCATGATGGGATTCCGGCGGGCTGTTCGTGTGGACTAGCGGTAGAGGCCGAACACTTGGGCGGCTCTATGCAGAACTACTCTCCTTAGACGGTCAAAGCGTCGATCTTATAGATCAACCAAGGTAACCACCGTCTACTACTTGTTTGTTTATTGCTTAAACGAAGTCGATCTTGGGTCGATAGGAAATAAATTTTTGAATTCCGCTGCGTTCCCGCGTAGATTTCCTCACAATCCACGGGTGCCAACTCTTAATTCTATTGATTAGACTGAACAACTCAATCTAACCACCCTATGTGACTCCTTTAGAAAACCGATTATCCTAACATGATTAAGCTTTAGAGTTTCTCGAACAACGATGACAAACTTCTATATTGGAAATAGACCTAACAACTAGGCCGAATCTACGCAACGATCCTAAAACCCCTTATCCCACATCTCACCGCAAAATGCATCTATAAGTTTGATGTGTGTGACAGTGAACTAGGTGATCAATCTAATTCAAAGATGTTAAAATAAGTTTTAGGACGTGGATTAATCGTTTAAACATTCAATTACGCACTACACAATTCCCAATCTCATCCCCCTTAGGGTTTTCCCTCGGTTTCACATAATTCGACTACACATGCAATTAGCTACTCATGATTATGCTAATGACGGAATAAAGAAAGGAAAACATGCTAGAAATAATAAAAGGGAAATAATTCATTACCATAAAATAGCAGAAAATCTGATCCACAATGTATGACGAAATAATTGCACCAAAAAGTTGAACCTTTTGTTCTTGAAAAGAAAATCTAAGCTATAACAAGTGTGTAGAATCGAAGGGAGTATTCTATGGAATCAAAGGATTGAAAGGTGATCAAACTACACTAAAATCGCACCTAAATCGCCTAGGAAAAGTCTAAAGACGGCCAAAGATGATCAGGGGCTGAATGAGCTGCATATTTATAGTGTAGGTCGAAAATCTGATCCTATCGGTCACAAACGCCAGTTTGCCTCCTGTCAAACGCTAGTTTACCTGGAAATCTTGATGATATTAGGGTTTCTCCTTCCATGGACGAGCGTTTGCCTTAACTTGAATGCCAGTTCATGGATCATGCCTTGAGGGACAAACGCCCGTTTGCAGTGTCTGAACGCCAGTTTGTCTTGAATGAGCTTTTTGATTCGGGCTGAACCCATCCAAACGCCAGTTTGGGGGTAATTTGAACGCTAGTTTGGCTAAAAAATTCAACTTTCAGTATCAATGCTACTTCTGTCAAACGCCAGTTTGAGGTAGGCTTGAGTCAAACGCCAGTTTGAGGTATGGCAAACGCCAGTTTGCCTTGATTTCACTCCAAACTTGACTTGTCCTCACTTTCATGCTACTTTCGTGCCACGATCATGTCTCTCATTCTAAAACATCGCCTTTCGGGTCTTCGAGTCACCTAAGTCCTGCAATAACATATACGAACAAACACCACGCGTAATTCCGCAAGACAAAAGTGCTCGGAAAAGAGTTAAATATCGTTAAAAAGGCGGAGTTTACTATCGATGTGACAGTTAACTCCCCGTGCGTATAACTCTTGATATTACTCTCAAACAGGTCTATATCTACCCAAAACATGCCAATAAAGTGATAAACGGGGGTTAAACTGCACACCAAAGTACAGTAAAGTTGACTCCCATCACATTGCATTCCATATCTCCTTTTGTAAATTGAGAAACAGAGGCAAAAACAACAGGTTTAAGGGTCAAGGAAGTGTAATTTATCTGTTGTTCATGATTTAGTGCCATGACAAATGCAGTCTTAATGTCAGGCAGAGGAATGGACATCAAAACTTGAGATTTGACATTGCTGAAATTTCCATTAGGCCCTTTGTAAACCTTGTGGTATAATCATGATCATAATATTCTCTAATAGTTTGTAAGGCTGGGCATGTACAAGGAGTAATAAGCACAAGATATTGATCCCACAAAGATTTCAATCTAGTATAGTAATTTGTTACTGAAAGGCTGCCCTGCTTGGTTTTCTCAATTTCTTCCTCTAAATTCGAAAGCCTATATGCATTTCCTCTTCCAAATCTTTCTTGCAAATCTACCCAAATCCTCGTGCGAGATCATACTACATTCTGAGTTTACGCAACCGAGGTATCATGGAATTAACCAACCAAGAATGTAAAAGATCATTTACTCGCATTCAAGAACTATATGCAGGATCTGCAAAAGCAGGCATAACAGAAGAACCATCCACATATGAAATTTTTCCACGAGATGACAACATCTTAGTCATGGAACGCTTCCAATGATTGAAATTATCCACACCTTTCAGCAAAGGCTGAACCAAAACCAAGCTAGGGTTATCCAGATTATGCCCAGAATTTGAAGAAACCGTAGTCATTGTAAAAAACCTCGAAGAAATCAAGAATCAGAACAAGCTAATCAGCGGAATTGACTTGTATAGCTCTAATACTGTTAAGATTAAGCGCTTACCGTTGTACTAAAACCAATTTGTGTCGATAAAAGTGCTACTAAATTTCTTATCATTTAAGAGTGTGGGCAATATGTCCCAACAGATACCATGTTGAATTTGGTGATTAATGAGATGATTAACACTAGAATTTGAAGTAAAATCGAAGAACATAAATGAGCTCAATGAAGAAGATGAAGATTTTTGAAAACAGAAAAAGGCGGGAATTCAGCAGCCTTGTTTGCTCTAATTGATCAATCAAGAAAGGTTACATTACTTCTAATTAGTTGTTATCAACTGCTAATCGAAGTATATATAGGCTAATGGCTGATAACAACTTCAATAACTAACTCTAACTGTTTTTGTACACAAGTGTTTGATGCCACAATGAAAGCAAAACATCATTGATCAGTCTCTTAGCTTCAACATTTGTTATATTCTTAATTAACTCATTGATTTTGATGCAAACGTATATTTTGTTGTAAGACAATTTTTAACTTGTTAATATTCTGGACTGAACTTGTCCTAGTCTCTAGTTATCAGCTATGGCATCTGGTGGGATCAGTAATGCAATTGGGGCTCGCGTTTTACATCTTATGTGTAGCTTTGCCTGGGGTTTATTAGCTTCCTTTTTATGAGTATCTCCATTCTTGTTTGTGGACTATTTAAGTAATGCAATCGGTTTTCAAACGTTTAAGCGTCATTTTCTGGATCTTATTCATATAGCTTCCAAGATCCGTGATAGTATCAAATCCTATTTCCAGAAGGTGTTGAACCCTAAGAGTAGCACGTGCTAGTTTCATAACAAACGACCATAACACACTTTTAATGAACACAAATGGCCTCCTGTATATAATACAGGTGGTGGCCATATCATGATACAGTCATATTAATAAGTCGTTCGAGGCCACTTCATATGGGGTCCAGTTGTTGCGTTTGATATATCACTGAATCAAGGAAATACTTTATAAAGCCCTGCCCTGTTAAGGTGGAAAATAAAACCTGATACCTTTCGTTCCGTGGATTATAGACTTTGAAAGTGTCCTGAGGCCTTCAGATGAATTTGAATTGAATAGCAAGGGCACCTTTGATAAACTCAGATACATACGAGGTCCTTTCCGACCTTTTATAACAAACGATCCGAAATCCATTAATGGTAAGGGCTTTTGCAATACAAGGTTTGAGGCATCATGGGAGCCTGAATGAAGCTGGAAAGGCCTTTGTTGGCCTATCCTGTTAAAATAAAATAAAATAAAATAAAATAAACCACACATTTTTACGGAGATCGAGACATAGGTTTCGTGCCTTTAAAGGTACATCGTTATCGTTACTCTTTCAACAACACGTACTAATCATGTAACTAACTCGTTCATATCTAGTCGATCTTCAATGATACGAGCGATGTAATTAGATGTAAAAATATTAGGTTAATTAATTAAAGACATTGTCAATCGCTACCAACATGGACACGTGTAGGGCTGTTAAACGAACCGAGCGTTCGTGAACAAAGCTCGAACTCGGCTCGTTTAAGCTCGTTCAAGCTCGTTCGTTAATGGTATCGAGCCGAGCTCGAGCAGTTTCTCCTGCTCGTTTACTAAACGAGCGAACACGAGCCCTGCTCGAAAAAATTGAGTTTGTAGTTGAACGAGCCGAGCTCGAAAAAAATTACTATTGAACGAGCCAAGATCGAAAAAAATACTATTGAACGAGCCGAGCTCGAGTTCGAGCTTGTTCGCGAGCTTGATATCGAGCTCGAGCTCGAGCTCGAACATTTTTCATACTTATCGAGCCGAGCTCGAACGGCTTTTTAGGCTCGTTTGTGTTAACGAGCGAGCTCGAACGAGCACGATTACAAACGAGCTCGACCTTGAACTTCAACTACTCGGCTCGACTCGGCTCGTTAACAGCACTAGACACGTGCGGTGTGCGTAGCTGATATGCATGGGTGCCACCGTGATCAATGATGTAAAAAGCGTATAGTGACCGTTTTATGGTGGAACTAGAATTTCCGTAATAAAACGAATTAATGACACATGCATCAACTCATGAATAAGCACTAGTTTATTTTAGTCAGTCAGGGAGATGCAATTAAGTTGCAGCTGGCTCTAGCTGTGTGGCCTAGGATTTTCAAATCTGAACCACAGAAAATAATCAAGAAATTATATTAAATGCACACTTATTATCATCACAAAGAATTAAATATTGATAAAGTATCTGCGCGCGATACTAATAGCATAAGGGTCATTTTAACGACATGTTTTTTACCAATGGTGGTAACAGGCAGGGCCGGCCCTATCACAAGCCAGGCGAGCCAGTCGGCTTGGCCCAATGAATCCCGATAGGCCCAATCGGTACATGTTTTGCTTATCCGAAATTTTTTTTTATAGAGTTAATCCGATCGATTTATAAAAAAATCGTATATTAAAAGCTCGATTTTGATAACAAATAGGTCCGATTCTTTAAAAAAATACCCAACCCAATAAAAAATTTATATATAGGCCCGATTCTTTAAAAAAATATCCAACCTAATAAAACAATTTATATGTTCTTAAATGTTCTTACATGAAGAAAGTAAAGAGATAAAAGAAAAAAAAAAAATTGAGCCACGCTTTTATATATTGAAAACAAAAAATTTAGTCATAAAGGGAAAAAAATAAGGGAAATCAGCACACTTGATTAGTGATTATACATTGGCTAGTCACAATTGATGAAATTGATGATTATACATTGATTAGTGATTTCGTCTCCAAATGTGCTTCAAGAGCATTGTTGAATTAGTATTTAGTATTAATATATATGTATGTTTTGTGTTTGCATTATGAATTTGATGTTTGTATATGAATGTATTAGAAAAAAATTGTATTTTCGGTCGATTTTTTTTTTTGTGTACATGGCAATTTTTTTAGCTCCGCGGCGCCCTAAAAGCGTAGGACCGCCCCCAGTAGCAGTGTGGGTGGGGGATCCAGATCCTCAGCCGTGAAAACCTACTGTGATTTCTACAGTGAGTGAAAAATCGACGGAGCCATTGAAACTTTCGACGGACGGTACCGTCATACATCTCATGCTGCAATGTTTTCAAGCTAATTTCGATGTTACTGTTGATTTACCATCTACCGTAGGAATCACAAGAGGGTCGAGGATCCGGACTCAGATGGTGGCCGGGGTATAGTTTGATTTGTATGAGTTGCACTAATTAAGCTGCATTCTCATTTTTAACAGTTTCCCATTTTTACAGACAACACGACTAGACAAATTCTACTACTATGAACACACGAATCTGTCAAATTTAGATGAGAACTAGATGTCGGTAAACGCGCGATGCGCGTTTTGGGCCCTCAGTTGGATATAATTTCCGGTTTTTTTTTATATGTATCTTAGTTATCTTTATTTGTGGTTGCATCCTATTTATTTGGAGTTGTTGTTTGGCCTTTTTTTTGTGGGTTGTAGTCAAAGGTTATATTAATGTCACATTGGTTTGTGTATGTATTAATGCATTGGTGCATGCATGTTCATGGTAGTAGTATTCCATGTAATGTGTACAATTACGATTAATCTGTAGTATGTACAATTCCATCTGTTCATGGTAAACCAAAGGTGCTATCTTTAATAGTGTCAAGTGTCAATCATACATTGCTATAAAATGCTATCATTCTCAGTAAAACCAAAGATTTAAGCAGTTGAGGATTCAAAGAGTGCCTTGTTTCATCACAAACCCTTTTTGCGTCTCCTCTTCATAACGTTTCACGTAGTATGAGATCAAAGCATTCTTTCGGACCCATTCGCCACAGAATGGCCCACGTAATCTGCAGCAGATTCGCCATTTCCATTAGTTAAACGGACCACAAAAAAATATACTGATGAGGCCATATTACATACCTTGTGCCACTTAATTTTAGGCGCATTTACGTAATCGTTTCGATCATCATTTTCAGCTACATCCCTCTGGATCGTCCAAAAGATTTGAGCACTCCTCTTTCCGGTACATAGCAATAAAAGGAACCTACAAGAAAAAGAAAGAAAAAAAAAAAAAACAAATCTAAGTGAGTATGCAGTATCTCAAATTGCCTCAATTCTACCTAAAAGATGTTACCTACATCTAACTTTTGTGCATGAGTTAACTCCAACAACTTTGTGCTATTATGCAGTGAGTTGTCTTTGTCATTTGTTGCTGATTCCCATCCATGTCTATAGAATGTGCTTTGCCCAACAATGGCATGGTAACATTAATGAGTGATTGTAAATCCAGGAGCTCTCCTCTTCAATGATATTCTCATATGGACAAAAGAAGATGAGAATTTGAAACCAGAAAACCAAAATACTATTAAGATGTTCAAGAAACCACGCATTCTCTTAGGAACATCTATATCTCCGGATCGATCATCTTTCGCAATGTATACTTGTCGAGGCAATGATAGGTTCAAAGCCGTTGACAAACAAAATCGATGACCAGCTGCGGACTACAAACCAAAAGACTGTTAGCATCGAAAACAACCATACAACCCCGAAACTCAAAAATCAAAGCATGCATCTACAATGGCGAAAACCATGGAGTAAATAACATACACGAAGATTCCCCTGGAGAAGATTATCTATAAACGAAATCTCGGCTAGTGAAGATATGTTCAAAAGTGACAAAGCGAGTACTTCGATGATAAACATAGCAATCCGAAGAACCTTTTGTGACTCATTAACTCTAATCGCAATTAGTGCGTCTTGTCGTATAGCCATTGGCACATGGTGAAATCACAAAGTGTAATAAAAATTTGTCCACCAACCATAAAAGACAATACTTACAGGGCTTGTCTCAGAGTGTGAGATAGAACGTCAAATGCTAGTGAAACAACCCTTTCTCGATAAGAAATCCGCCTCTCAGCAGGAAAAATGCATCGACATTTTTAAATAAGCATTTTTTGCACCTGAATTCACAAGACACATGCCAATGGTTTCTACTCAATGCTATATATTAGCTATTGCTTTCACAAAAATTACAATGTTTTAAAAGGAAAGCTAATGTAAGGAAATGAGAGTTATTATTTCATTAAATGTGAGCATTCAACACTTACATCGACAAGTGACCAAGGCCTGAAAATTAATAAACTTCTCTTTCCTATCTTTAGGCGCAGAGTCGGATCATACGTAGGTGTTGTTCGAACATCAAAGTTTAGAGAACCCAAAATCCCAAACAGATTCTCGGCAAAAGATGAAATCAAAGGAACCAAAGCGAAGGCATGTGTGATCTAACTGCAAAAGATAGTGACAAAAATTAAGACTCGGATATTCAAAAGACTAAAGATTCCACGCGGGATTGAAGCAAATCTTAAAGAAAGAAGGAGAAAGCCGGCTACTTTGTGGGAATCAATGCAATTTAGAAAACTAAACCATGAAAGCAGAAACATATGCCTTCATTTTTGTTTCTTAACGACATCATTCCTCAATCCTCATTTCCATTACATTGAGATTCCCACATTTTTTTGTTAATATGATTACCACATTATATCCGATATTTGTTACATACACACTCAAGATATGGCCAAACCGACTTTGTTTGTGAAAAGAATCAGTAGTGTACAAGGAATTTGTGTGCTTAAAATTACGAAAGAAGTTATAGGAATTGTAAAGGACCCATGAGTCCTAGAGATGTGAGTGCCATATCCAACATATTTGCAGGACCAAATCACATAAGTTACCCCCACTTCTACTTGGACATTATGATATAGCAATGATCCAGGACCAGATTAGACACATTATTCATAATAGTACAAACTCTTAAATTACAACTTTTTTGAGATTAAGTCAGAATCGAGGAGCTTAAATTATATGCTTCACAGAATGACATCAAAGTTGAACAAAAGTATTACCCTCTGGGACAAAGAACTGGTTTGCCAACAATTGTAGAAAAATCGGGCTCACCAAACAAGCATGCATCCTCACTAACAACCAAATAACACCATCAATACCAAGCAAACATCCTAATTAACTACAAAAAGACCCCAACAAAGAGGAAGTGAATAAGAAAGGAAACATGCATCGATTGAAGCATACCAAATTAAAAAGCACAAGAAAAGGGCAAAGAATCGATTTGCCAACAATTGCGAAAAATCTTCTCTCATCCGATTCTTGTATAATTCTTTTCGCTAAGGGATAATCTTCACACTGGTAATTCGTGCATAGACATGGCAATCTTATACTCCCGAGAAATATGCAGAAAAACAACGACAAGCAATAATAACCCAAAATTGAATAAATTCGTAAGGCGAACAATACCTAAATCTTGGATTTCCCGATGAGAATACACCGTCCTCGCAAAATCCATGGGTCCGGAGTGCTTTTGAACGAGAAGAAAGGGCGAGGTATGAATGCCATGGCATTCGTTGAGTCGAGACGCCATGCCGGAAGCGAAGCCGGCGACAACTCGCGAAGAAATTAAAAATTGAAGAGACAGAGAAGCTCAAATATGATATATCATACTAAGAAGTGGAGAGCAACCATTGATTTTCCGCGAATTCCTTGCATTTCGGCGACCATCTCCAAATCGGATGGAAAAAGGAGAAGGAGTCGATTAAAGCGATTCATTATTCAAACACAAAACAATAATTAAAAAAATAAAAAAAGAGAAAGCGGGATGGTGAAGTCGCCGTTGATGCGAATCGTCGTTCTCAACCCTTGATTTTCGCTGCTCACAACAAACGAGAGGAGGAGCAGATATGAAAATTATTCGGTAAGGCGGTGAGTCTTGGTAACACAGCTCCTCCTCCTCCGCCGCCGCCAACCGTTCGCTTAGATATGAAGGAAGAGAAGATGAAAGATGTACGCATTTTGTCTTCACCATTTCATCGATAGACGAGCTCGATAAGAAGTGCACATTTCCCTTCCCTCTTCGTCGTACAGATATGCAGAGTGAGGCGGTGGTGGACACATATGTGCTGAGGTGGGGGGTACGTGTCATATGCCTGGGAAAAAAAAAAAAAAAAAAAAAAAAACAAAAGGACAGACTTTAGCGACGCCGAAAACGTCGCTAAAAGAGGACGACCAAAAAGGCCTCGAAAAGCCATATGCAACTTTAATAAGTATACTCCTAAGTATGATAATAATAATAATAATAATAATAATAATAATAATAATAATATGATGTATTTGGATGCTGCACAATTTTCCTTGAGAGAAACCAATTCAAAGTTCAAACGCAAAGTCTTTGTGGAAAATTAATTATCAGAAAGATAAGTGTTTTTTGTGGAGGGGAAAAATCAAAGCTCTCTGTTTTTTTATTTTATATTCCAGAAAGATCAGTGTTCCTCACCTCAATTTCAGTTTCAGCTGCCTTTCTTTCACCTTCTTCTTTCTTATACAGTTTTGTTATTGCAAACTGATCAATGGCTAACAGAAATATGAACATCACTCTATTATGCTCTTATTATACTGTCTTTTTTTTCATTGTTGCCAGTACAGAAATTCCTACTCTTTCTTTTGCTACTACTACTACTACAACAAATGAGACCGACTTTCAATCCTTGTTAGATTTCAAGAATCGTATACAAAGCGACCCTTTTCATGTTCTGGATTCTTGGAATGATTCTCTTCATTTCTGCAGTTGGCAAGGAATTACTTGTGGGAAAAGACACAAACGAGCGACTGTACTCGACGTTTCATCACTCGATTTGGTCGGCACTCTTTCTCCCTCTGTTGGAAACCTTACTTTCCTTAGAAGCATCTATCTCAATGAAAATTCCTTCCATGGCATCATTCCACCAGAAATCGGCAGTTTGCTTCGCCTACGGTCTCTTGTTTTGGCTAATAACTCGTTTGAAGGACAAATTCTTGCTAACCTAGCAACGTGCAAAAATCTTCAACACATCCAATTATATGGAAACAAACTTAGTGGAAGAATCCCTGATCAGTTAGGAGCTTTGTCCAACCTATATATGCTTGGATTGGGCAGAAACAATTTCAGTGGAAATATCCCAACTTCCTTAGGTAATATTTCTACTCTTCAAATACTAATTTTATCATTTAACAATCTAAGTGGGAACATCCCACATGAGCTTGGCTTGCTCGTCAATCTTCAATTCCTATCATTGGTCGAAAATAAGTTATCAGGCTCTATTCCTCTTCCAATCTACAATATCTCATCAATTCGAGTTTTTGCGATCTCATTCAATTATCTAACAGGCCAGCTTCCGGATTCTTTGGGGTTGACACTACCAAAGATGACAATATTCGAAGCTCATTCAAACAATCTCTCGGGGTCGATTCCATCTACATTCTCCAATGCTTCAGATCTTGCAATAATAGATATTGGAAACAATATGCTTACCGGGCCAATCCCACGAAATCTAGGAAGGTTACAACATCTCCGAGTGTTGATTTTTCTCGATAACCATCTAGGTATTGATAGAGATAATGACATTAGCTTCATTACCACCTTGACTAACTGCACCGACCTAGAAGTATTGGACTTGTCAAGAATTGAAATCGGAGGCGTACTACCTTTAGAAATTTCTAATCTATCTAGAAAGCTTACAAAATTAAATCTACAGGTTAATCAAATATCAGGCAACCTTCCTGATGGAGTTGGAGAGCTTGTTGGCTTAAATTTGTTTGTTGTTAGTGGTAATAATCTTTCAGGCAGCATTCCTCTCTCTATTGGCAAGCTTATAAACATGAAGCAGCTTTATCTTTATGACAATAAATTTGTAGGGGAGATTACTCCATCCATTGGTGACTTGTCAGGGTTGTTGATTCTAGGTCTCCAACAAAACATGCTCACCGGTAGCATACCGCTTTCCTTGAGCAATCTCACTAAACTGCAAGGATTAGTTCTTTCTCAAAATCATCTAAATGGATCACTCCCTAAAGAAGTTTTTAGTATGACCTCTCTATCACTTGGGCTAAATTTAGACCAAAACAAATTTACTGGATCGCTACCCTCAGAAGTGGGCAATCTGAAAAATCTGATTTCGCTAGGTGTTTCTGAAAATGAAATATCTGGCGAAATTCCAAAATCAATTGGTGGTTGTGTGATGCTGGGAGACCTTGAAATGGATGGTAACTTCCTCGAGGGAACGATTCCTTCATCATTAGGACAATTGAAAAACATTGACATCATAGATTTGTCGCGAAATAAATTGTCAGGGGCAATTCCAGCTTCTTTAGAAATGTTGAAATTCATTACCCTTCTCAATCTTTCCTTCAATATGTTAGAAGGTGAAGTTCCAAAAAATGGAGTCTTTGCAAATGCAAGTGCCTTGTCAATAGTGGTAAACAAAAGGCTCTGCGGAGGAATAAAATTATTGAACTTACCCAAGTGTCCTCCAAAAGATTCAAAAAAACATGGAAAGCTATCAACTCATATAATCATAATCCAAGTGATATGTATCCTTATAGCCTTGGTTTCATTATTTGGATGCACATATGCAATTTATCAAACAAGAAAATCTAAAAGAGTGCCTTCTTCAACCTCTGCGCAGGACAAACAACTCTTTCAGATTTCATATGCTGAAATATTGACTTCCACCAATGGTTTTTCTTCAGAAAACTTAATAGGTGAAGGAAAATACGGATCTGTCTACCGTGGAGTCCTCAAACCAAGTGAGAAACTAGTTGCTATCAAAGTGCTTAAACTTCAACTGAAAGGAGCCCCCAGGAGCTTCTTGGCGGAATGTGAAGCATTAAGAAACATTCGCCACATAAACCTTGCCAAGATCATTACTTCTTGTTCTAGCATAGACTTCAAAGGCAATGATTTCAAAGCTTTGATTTTAGAATATATCCCTAATGGAAGTTTAGAAGAATGGTTGCATCAAAATCCATCTGTCATCGCTAATGAGAAGAAGTTCGGCTTGTTAGAAAGGCTAAACATTGCAATAGACATCGCAACAGCATTGGATTATCTTCACAATCACTCTAGAAATCCGATCGTTCATTGTGATATCAAGCCAAGCAACGTTCTCTTAGGCGACGATTTACGTGGCTTGGTGAGTGATTTTGGCCTTGCAAAATTTCTTCCAACGGCTAATGACATATCCCATGATATTGAAAGAACCTCCATCGGAATCAGAGGAACCATTGGCTATGTTGCTCCAGGTACTTTAATTATAAGCACAAGTGTTTCGAAATATATTTTTCATAACTTATTCTTTAGATTACATTATTTTGTAGCTGCCTTTTTGTCATTAACATTTCATTTGTATAGAATGTGGCATGGGAGGAGACGTATCAGCAAAAGGGGACACATATAGCTATGGAATACTTTTATTAGAGATGTTCACAGGGAAAAGACCGACAGACACCATGTTTATGGAAGATTTTACTCTCCATAACTATGTTAGGGGCGCTATTGACCATCGTGTGGTAGAAATCATCGATCCACGGATTTTGATCGTAGAGGATAATGAAGAAAACAGAAGGAACAACACTTCAACAAGGAATATCGAGTCCTGTTGCTTATCGATATTTCGAGTAGGAGTTTCGTGCTCTTCTGATATGCAAAACGAGAGGATGGATATCAAAGATGCACTTATTGAACTACAACATGTTAGGAATAAAATGTAGAATCAACTGAATGCTTTCATAAATTTCCAGCTTATTACAATAGGAGAGAATATAAGGTTGTTCTAATATTCTTTTTCCTGTTTTGTGTGTGTGAAAATTAGAGGCTATAAGTTGTAGCTTAAATAATGATCCAATTTTTGTAAGACAATATTCAACTTGTTAATATTCTGCCTGGTTGCACATTACTTGTCCCAGTCAAGTTTTCAGCTTTTAAGGCATCTGGTGTGATCAGTAATGCAATCGGGGTTCGCGATTTGCATCGAGTTTATTCGCTTCCTTTTTTTCTTTTGAGTATCTCAATTCATGTTTCTAGACTTTTTAAGTATGTAGAGCGTACGTTATCTCTCTCGTTTAAACACTTAGTTTCTATACAACAAGTTGTTCTCAAAGAAAAAAGCAGTTAAACCCCAATCATGAGGCCCCTCGCCTCGATCCCACAATGGTGAACGCGCGAGAGAGGTTAATCGTGAGGCTCAGAGCAGAAAGTCCAAAGCTGTCTTAGTTCCTCATCATCAAGTTTTAGCCATCGGAAATCAACCCCTTTAGAATCGAACTTCGACCTCCAACAGGCCCAGGGGATCATTCATTACAACACTCCAACTCCTCACCACTAGGCCATATCCAGGGGATAGTTGTTCTCAAAGAAGATTCAAAGTTCAAAGTCTCTGCCATATTAGTCAAAGTCTTTGTGGAGTGGAAAAAATAGAGATTTTTCTACTCTTAAAGTACTAGATTTATCTGCAAACAATCTAACCGGAAATGTCCCGCGTGAACAAGTTATTATTAGAAGATAAAGTCATGGATCTCGAAAAGATAAACAATGCCATTTGAAAAAAAATAAAAGTTGTCAAAATAAATTATTATCTATTAGTTGTTAGTTTTTATCTCTATTAGTTGTTAGGATTTATCTTTATTATTTTTATTTAATTAAGTAGTGGTTACCTATTAATCACCATAAGTAGATCTTATAAATAGGGTTGTATTTTATATTTTATTATCAATAAAACAACTATCTTTCTATCTATTCCGGTTTTTTTGTAGATCGTGAAGCGGGGCTGCAAGTGCGTAGATACCTTAACAATGGTGAACCCTCGTCCGATCCGCGTCCTGATCCGCTTCCGCATTCAAACAGTTCATTCATTGTTCACTTCCGTATCAGCAAAATCATTCATGCATGATGTCAATTTTCTTTTTCGTCAACAAATGGTCCAGAAGTCTATAATTTCATATATATTTGTTCATATTTGTTTGCGTCAGAATCCATTGTCCCAAACATTTGCATCAAAATATTCTTGAAATAAATATTACGTCATTTCTTCATCTAATTTGCATGCGTCCAATATTTTTGGTATCTGTCTTTTTTTAGCCCAACTTTATTTTAAGGTTGATTTAAAAAAAAAATAAAAAAATCTTACATATATCATTTATCTTTCTCTTTGACATTAAATCTGTATTCATTTAATCATATTTAGATGAAATTGAGAAAAACAGATCCGTTCATCAAACTTTGCAGAGGAGTGAGCATGTTTTGTTTGTGATTTGATTCTGGTGAGATAAAAAAAAAAAAAAAAATAAAGATCCCATGCAGTAAAAGCCATTGGAGGCCGAGGTGAAAAAGAAGAAAAAAAAATCCAAAAATTCCAAGATTCGATGGACTCCGGAGAGCCGAAAAATACGTACGCCGGAGTGGAGATGCTCTCCACAAATACCACAACTATGGACTCCGGAAGACAACAGGAGTGGAGATGTCCTCCAAAACATCACAACTATGGACTTCGGAAGAACAACCGGAGTGGAGATGCCCTCTAAAACACAACAACTAATGGACTCCGGAAGACCTGCCGGAGTGGAGATGCCCTCCAAATTATACCAAGACAAACTCAGCCTCCAAACCCGGCCTCGTTTGAGGGAGGATATTAGAAGATAAAGTCATGGATCTCGAAAATGTCATTTGGTAAAAAATAAAAGTTGTCAAAATAAATTATTATCTATTGTTAGTTTTTATCTCTATTAGTTGTTAGGATTTATCTTTATTATTTTTATTTAATTAAGTAGTGGTTATCTATTAATCACCATAGTAGTACTATAAATAGGGGTTGTATTTCTTATATTTTATTATCAAAAAGATGCATCATCTCCTTTGTTGACAGGCAAATGTTGTCTCCAACGCCGACAACGTTTGAGGGAGGGTATTAGAGATCAGATCACAAGAGATACGAATGGATTCAAAAAGAAGATAATAGATATGTTAGGAAATCTACGCGGGAACGTAACGGAATTCAAAAATTTATTTCCTTTTACCAGGATCGACTTTGTATAAGCAATAAACAAATAAGCTAGTAGACGGTGGTTACCTTGCTTGATCTAAAAGATTGACGCTTTGACCGTCTAAGGAGAGTAGTTGTGCACGGAGCCGCCCAAGCGTTCAGCCTCTACCGCTAGTCCACACGAACAACCCGCCGGAATCCACCATTGGATTGCTACTAGAAAAATCCGGCTGCTAGACCAGCCTTTTTCTCTCTCTCAAAACTCTCTCTAAGAAGCTCTCTAATTTTTCTCAACAACTATTAGCTCTTGGAATTGTGATGTACAAAAGAGTTAGCCAACCCCTTTCTTATATAGGGTGAGTGGCGCCACTTATGTCTCCCAATCTGATTGGGATTAGCTTCCTAGTAGATTGAGGAGAAATAAAACATTTTCCTAATAAAATAAGGAAAATCTATTTAATTGATTTATCTCATTTAATATTTAATATCTTATATTAAATATTTTCTCAAGATATATATTGACAATATCTTATAATGAATATATCTTTATCTTATTACCATAAATATATTTTCCAAAAAGCAATCAATATATAATATTAATATTATGATAATCTTATTAATAAAATTGCACAACTCAAATGTATCATATACACATGAAATCTGCGTCCCTTACACCAATAATTTGGCATCCGGAATATTTGTTAATTAATATAATATCATGATTAATTAATTTGCAAAATACATGTATATCATATACACATATAATTTCGACATACATATATACATCATAGGTATATTTTATTAATCAACATAATTAATATCTTGTATCTTATTTATTCATAATAAATAAATACCACCATATTAATTTACCACTATAACCTTTATAGTACGAAATAAATTCTTTCCTTACTTGGTTATCGCTATAACCACATTTTAATCCGGCTAGATGTTCATATGTGTGTGACCCAATAGGCTTCCGAATATGTTGGCCGTAGACACAAAGTGCAAATTACTTAAAATGCCTTTCATGCCTAACGATCACGGGATAGCGCCTCAAGAACACACATCGTGACCCCAATCATCGGAAGAGTCAAATGCAATGACCACTACCTTTCATGCGAAACAGTTACCGTGTAACTTACAATCCCATCGTTGTTATAATATCCATACGATCGTTAGTCGAGTGTCAAAACATCAACGACCGTATCTTATAATCTGAATATCATGCTCTCTCGAAGTAACTCATTTACTTCCACTTTGCAAAGATTCACGAGAGTAAGACATTCCTTATAAGAAGGTCATTTCGGACATTCACCCCTACTGATAGGGTACGCGATTCCTAGACGACCAAACATGTATACTCCGCATGCTTCAGTATCACACCCAATCACTACCTCATAATCGCCCTGTGGCTAGGGGAAACCTCAATAGTGTCAAAACATGACAATCCACACAGTGATGCCATGAAGACTCCGGTCCAAAGGATAATTACACAACCGCCACATAGTGTGACACTTAACAGTGTAAGTGGGTCAGTCTAACGTACACATTCCCTAATACACGTCCACGTACAGTCCAAGTGTCTCTACACTTTGATAGACGAGATCTATCAATGCCCTTAAAGACAGAAGACATCTAATACGTGCTGGTCTGTTTATTCTATCAATGCCATGTTTAATAGTACATCAGCCTAGAGACATATAAGTATCAAACTTATTAATGTGGTTAGAGATCTCATCAACCGTAATCGCCTATCATGGTTTCTCTATCACAGTTTAACACTAAGGACGTTATCATATAACAATTCATAATTGGTTCTTTTAAAATAGCATATATATGACAATAGAAAAGCCATTTTATATATGTATAAACATAAAGAAATAGTAGAAATGATCCGACCCGGTCGGATCCGGTCCAACCCGATTGGGTTTAGGACACTATTCCAACAAGATATTATATATTCAAGATTACATTGTTAAATATTAATGTTTATCTTCAATTATTTTATTCAAATAATTAGTTGTAATTCTATCTTTATCTTATTTATTTAAATTAGGATTTCTCTCCTATATAAAAGAGATTAATTGTATCATTTTATTTATCAATTCAATAAAACATCATTTCAGTCTTTACGTTTCCGTCTGTCTATTCTGATTTTCTTTAGTTATCAGACTCTTTTCCTGTTGAACTTGGTAAGTTATCTCATCGATTGGAATCCTTACGATCAAAGACAATAATTTTAGAGGTAAATTTCCGGATACTTTGGGGTTGACGCTCCCAAAGATGTCGGTACTCTCATCTAGCTTAAACTATTTCTCGGAGTCAATTCCATCCACATTAGCAAATGCATCATGATCTTGCGTACATAGATATTGAAGTACCGGTCCATCCCACGAAATCTAGTAGAACTACACGAACCTAGTAGAACTGAGGAATTGAAATCGAAGGCGTACTACCTTTGGGAATTTCTAATTTGTCTACGAATCTTAGAACATTTAGGCTAGATGATAATTAATCACATATCATGGAACCTTCCAGAGGGAATCGGAGAGCTTATTGGTTTAAATTTGTTTGCTGTTAGGGGTAATATTCTTTCAAGAGGCATTCCTTTCTCTATTGGCAAGCTTATAAACATGAAGACACTTTATCTTGCAGTGGACAACTTTACAGGGGAAATTCCTCCATCTATTGGTGACATTTCAGGGCTGTTGCTTCTAACTCTAAGCCAAAATATGCTCACCGGTAGCATACCGCTTTCCCTGAGCCATCTCATGTACAACAAGAATTAGATCTATCTCAAAATCATCTAAATGGATACTCCCTACATAAGTTTTTAGCATGAACTCTGAATTACTATTGCTAGATTTATCCCAAAAACAACTTTAGTTGATCCCAACCGTGAGAAGATGAAAAATCCAAGTAGAGATCTAACTAAAACAAACACAAAAAGAGAGGAAACTAAAGAGCAATTAGCTAAATAAGAAATTACCCATATGAAAATCCACTTCTTTAACTTCATCTTCTCCAAGCATAAGTTGTCAATTTACACTCCAAGTATAGCTTGTCACTAACTACACTCATAGAAGAAAGAAGAAATCTTGGAATAAATCTTCACAAGGTTTAATTTAATCTAGCTAACATACACTTTTTATTATATGATTTTGTGTTTGAGTGACCTCCTCAAGGTCTTACAATGGAGGAATGGTGGCTGTAAGGGTTTTGGGAAGGGGAGAATGAGTTTGCAGCTAAAATTTCGCATTTTAATGCTGAAAAACGTGTAACGAGCAGAGTTGTGTTTGCTCGAATATGATTTTAGTCAAACTCGAGCAGCTTATCATAATTCACGAGCGAACTCAAGCAACTTAACGCTTGATTCGACACGCCATGAGTCTTATCGAACATTATTTTATTATATTAAAATATATAATATTTTTATTATCATGCTACTGAACTTAATATTTAACGTGTATATTTTGTGGATTGTATCATTTTTCAATTCGCCGCTCGAGCTTTGAATTTGAAAGTGCTTTCGATTTTTTCCGAACATAATCAAGTCGAACTCGAGAATGATTAATATGTTATCGAATCGATCTCGAACAATTTTTATCCTCCTCGAGCGATGTCAAACCGAGCTCAAACATCATTGTTTTAAAGAGTTTCTCAATTCGATAAGTAATGTTTGATTCGATTCGGATCGGATCGTTCACACCCCGACTCCCATCTTTTCTTCCCCACATACATAAGCGCGGGAATCTCAAAAGAGTTACTCTAAAAACGGTCAAGTGACATGGCACTCTCTCATCACGCCACGTGTAACACATCCCAAAGCCTGTAAAACTTCCACCATTTTAGAGTTCCATTCTATCCCATTAACAAACTTTGATCCATTAATGGCGACCGGAAACTCCAATATTCCTCAATCTCCGACGCACCCCACCCTTGTCCCCGTCGCCTCGATTTCCGATTCTACCCTTCAACCTCCTCCTCCACCTTCCTCTTCAAATTCCCCCAATCTGTATCCCGAAATCGAAACAAATCATCACGAAGAAAAAACAGTACCCGATTATGCGCCGTCTGCACCACCGGAATGCTTCGAAGAAACGGTTTTAACCATTCAAGGCGCGATCGTTCATTTGATCGATAAACAATGTTCCGTCGAGCTTGCCACCGGCGATTTATCGATTCTCCAACTCCGGCAAGGGAATAATACGCTCGCGGTTTTCGCCCGGGTAGCTGATGAGATCCAATGGCCATTAACGAAGGATTTAGCTGCTGTTAAATTAGATGATTGCCATTATTTCTTCTCGTTTCCATCCCCAAAAGAAATCGATTCAGATTCGGATTCAGATTCCTCCAGCGATGAAGAGATCAATGAAAAACATAAGAAAAAGGTAGTAAATTAATTCACGATTTTTGTATTTTCATTGTATATATGGACATTATTACTCGGACACTACACTATGCAAATTTCCACGGTCGAATTTATGCACAAAATTGGAGGGTGAAAACATATTCGAATTTCTATAAATCTAAATTTACACTGAGATATATATTGTCTGAGTGAGTATATATATATATATATATATATATATATATATATATATATATATATATATTGCAAAGGATGAAAAAATTGAATACCGTATATATATATAGGTACAAAATGAAAAAAAGTCACTGAAGGCGGCAGCTGCCGGTGCCGAAAAGGTGGCGCCGCCCCTGGATGTGTTGAATTATGGATTGACAATAGCCTCAAAAGGGCAAGAGACTTTACTAAACGAATTAGATAAAATTCTAGAAAATTCCAGTAGCTTTTCGGTTCACAAATTAAAGAATGATATAGTAAAAGAGTTACTTGGTGGAGAATCAACGAACGAAATGTCGCCGGAAGATTTGAATGTCGAAGGAAAGAAGGAGATTTTGGAAGGGAAATGCGCGGCGTATTGGACGACTTTAGCCCCGAACGTGGAGGAGTACAGCGGAGCTGCAGCGAAGTTGGTGGCGATGGGGTCGGGACAGCTGATAAAAGGGATTTTATGGTGTGGCGACGTGGCGGTGGATCGGTTGAAATGGGGGAATGAGACTTTGAAGAAGAAGTTGGCTAGTGGGAGTAATGCTGAGATTAGTCCTGAGACGTTGAAGAGGATTAAAAGGTTTGATCTTTTCAACTTTTTTTTTTCTTTAGTTTGAGTTCGGTTCGGTTTTTTTCTTGGATAGTTGGTTCGATATGGTTTGAAAATCATTTAGTAGTTTGAGTTCGGTTTGGCTTTATGCTCGAAAAGTTTAGTTCGATATGGTTACGAATTCATTTAGTAGTTTGAGTTCGTTTCCGGGTGCCTTCATTTTTTCTGGATCCTCCGGTACCAGATGTGTATCATTGTGTTAAAAAAGATGGATACAAAGAAGGAAAATTATTATAGACACCACATCAAATCAACTTTCGGGACATCATACTGACATTCGACCTTTTAATTGAAAGTCGAATATAACCTCAACTTCCGACTTTACAGAAGTCAAATGTTCATTTTCGACCTTTATAAAGTCAAACCTATCCCAAAACGTGGTGTTACGGTAGATTCATTATAGTGCATTTAGCAGCAACCTTAAAATGATGTTTTTTGTTGGATTGGAATGAAAATGGAAGCAAATCTTGCATTCCTATCAAAACATGAAAGCTTGAGGTTTTTTTTTTTTTTTTTTTTTTTTTTTTTTTTTAAATCCGAAACAAAAGATTTCATTAAACAAACAAACAAAATACAATCTGACCAACACGGAAAATAAATGAAATAACTCCCGACCACTACAAAGCTCAAAATTTGGACCACCATAAGCAACAGAAAATAAAAAGACATAGAAAAATCCATGTTGACCAAGTTCTGCCTCAACACGGAGCTAGACTTGGTAAGATAATACGATAGTCAAACTTATTCTTAATACTACTTAACAAAGCTAAGAAAACTAAAAAATCCGGAGAAACGGACTATTACCGACTTGATACCGAAAACCGACACAAACAAAATAAAGGATAAAGGAGAAAAAAAGGATTGCTAGAAAAGGCACAACTCCACCACCGCCTCTCCCAATGACCGGAAAAGCAAAATTTGTCCCATCACCGCCGTAGCCCCACCATATCAGCAGCCAAAGAGTGACGAGCTCGAAAGCCGGCATCGAAGGCATCCAAGTTAGCAAAGGGAGACGAAGAAGATGCATGCAACCTAATATCCACCAGCACCGCCACCCACCATGACGAATCTTCCAGATCCACCTGGAAATTTCATGGAAGGTGACCAAAAACCTCCAGATCCATACTAAAACAACATGAGACAACTGAAAAGAAACGAAAGACAGCAAATCGAACCTTCGATTGTCAAAAGGAGAAGGAAAACATTCATACACATCCACCAAAATTGGGGAAAAAACCAGCTTTTCCCTAGATTTCCTTCCCCAAAAGAAAATAAGTTAAAGACTAAAAGACATAAAAGAAGAAGAGGAGGAAAAGGGTGGGACGCCGGCAGCCGGAGGCCACAGGCGTCAGAGATTTTCAACTTGAAAGCTTGAGTTTAGAGTATACAAAATGAATATAGCCTAAAGGCAAAAGACCAAAATACCCTTCTACCTACTATACATACAATATAAAAGTATACATATATGTTAACACTAATGAATGAGATCTTGCATTCTTATCAAAATATGAAAGCTTGAGTTGGTTCACAAAATGGAGGTTTATATAGCTTAAAGACAAAAGACCAAAACACCCTTCTTGTAATAAATTGTTTGTATGTTTATATTGAAGGGTAAAGAGAATAACAAGGATGACAGAGAATGTAGCAACAGGGGTACTTTCGGGAGTAATAGCAGTATCTGGCTACTTCACCGGCACTGTTGTAAATTCATCTGTTGGCAAGAAATTCTTCAATCTTTTACCTGGGGAAGTTGTTCTTGCCTCTTTAGACGGATTCAGTACGTACACTTATCATTATCCTTTATCAAATCGTATCGTTTTAAATCCGTTTTCACATTTAAATCATTTCTCATTTTTTTTCAATAATAGGCAAGATCTGTGATGCTGTTGAAGTAGCTGGAAAAAATGTAATGTCAACCTCTTCTACTGTCACAACTGGACTGGTCTCTCACAGGTAAATCGTAGAAAAACTATACATACAGAACTCTAAATACGCGATTTTTATACAAATCTATCGTCCACAGTCGTTGATCAGTTGATAGGTTCTACTGACCAACGGTTGTAGATGATAGTTGTGTGAAAGTTTTCTCTCTAGACGTGTATATGTAGTTTTCTCTCTAGACAGTGTGCATTTAACTACATGCACACTGTCTAGAGAGAAAACATCTACACGGAGTCTCAGGAGTGGACCTAAAGCCATTGGGGTAGGGGCCGGTGCCTTCACTGAAATCCGGAAATTGTATAAAAACGATGTAGTTTTGTTGTAAAACACTATAAATTTCCCATTGGATCTTGAATTTGCTCTCGATATCCTCATTTGAGAAATTTTTAGGTCCCGCCAATGAGAGTCTCCATAACCTGTCCATTCTTGCATAAACATAAAGAGATTGTAAGAACACTTAGCTTAGCCACGATGAACTTCCATTCTGTATTGGAATTCTTTGTAATCAGCTCGAGTTTGACTCAATTAAAAACTTGAACTCGATCGAGTTATAAAAGAATATTTTTGTTTTATTTGCAGATATGGAGAAGAAGCAGCAAGGGCAACAAGTGAGGGGCTAGATGCAGCAGGGCATGCAATAGGGACAGCTTGGGCAGCTTTTAAGATTAGAAAAGCATTTAATCCTAAGAATGCTTTAAAACCTGGTACTTTAACTAAAGCAGCTGCTAAAGCTGCAGAGAAAAAAACAAAAACTTCCAAATAATTAATTGCTAGCTAATTGTAGTTTAGTGTCCAATAGGGACAATTAATTTATCTGTACAGCACCCGACCTACCGCGGCATCACGTATTAATAGGAGTCTGGATCCTATACGGTCATTTTACGGTGTTATAAAGGGTATGTTGTGCAGGTGCGCGTCTTTTACAGCACCATAAGTGCACTGCAAAGGATACAGGCGAATATCAATGGCAATCGACTTTCAAAAAGTCGATTATATGAGGTAGATTTTTAAAATATTGATTGTGCGTGTGGTGCTGAAGCATCGTGGGGATCGACACGGTGAGTTTGCGGTGGTGCAAATAAGTGGTCCCTTAAAATACTGTGGTGATATATAGAGTATTTTCACATTCCTTGCAACTATTTTCTTGTAAATCAATGTATATCAGGCCCCTATGTTGTAAATCAGGTAAGAGTTATGGTGCAACATGTATTTTCAGGTTATACCAAGTGGAGGGCCGTGATTAATCCAACTCACACTCACACACTATTAGTGTGTGTGAGAGAAGATAAGAAGTCATGTTCATATTTTAATTCGTATAACCCGAAAATACTCGTTTCACCGTAACTTACGTCTGTAAGTCAATTTTCTATTTGAAAAAGTAACACATGCTTTTCTTTTGTCTTTTTCAAAGGAAAAAAAGAAAAAAAAGAAAAAAAGACATTTCACCTCAAATTATGTAGTTTTTTTTTAATCATCAAATTATGTAGTTAGTTGTTTTTGTTTTTTTTTTTTTGGTTGGATTTCTATTATATATATTGGTTTAAGAATGAAAATTGAACTCCGGTTTTTATCATGAAGTGCAATGATCTTTATCACTGGATTTCCCGCCTTCATTGTGTAGTTCGTATTTAGTCACGAATAAAAAATGATACGGCCATAACTTTAGGGTCGTGACTTTTTCACGATTATCGTATAAAGTCATTGATCAGTTAAGAAGTCGTATTGATCAAAGATTGTAGATAATTTTGAAGAAACGTCGTGACTCTAAATAAGTTACGATGGGTAATGTTAAAGAGCTTTATAAGATCACGTGATTTTTTTTTAAACATTCTGTTAATGAGTTTTTCAAGTAGATATAAGATTCTACACATCACATCGAATCGATTCATAAATTAATCGAACCAATTAGTTTCGAGGCCGTAGAGAGTGTGTGTTAAAACACATTCAAAATTACGACAAAATCCTTATAAAAAATGATTTTATTCGATTTTTTATGATGTCATTACAAGAAAACAATTTATTATTAAAAAAAGAAAGTTAGAATCGATCTATAATTAAGGAACAATTTCATGATAGAGCAACTTTAGGGTGGGGTTGTAATCGAGTCGATATACTCTAAGGCTTGAGATTGATTCAATTAAAAAGTTGGGGCTCGAAACTCTGTTTGAGCTTGATCGAGCTATAAACAGACAAAATCGAACTTGACTTGTTCAATACTTGATATCGTAGCATTCATTTCATTTTTATAAAAATTGAAAAATCGAGCTCGACTTATCTAATACTCGACTTGGCTAATAATTAATGATTTATAAGAAAATATTTTGTGAGCTACTCAATTACTATATTTTGAAACTCGAGTTCGGCTATATTAATTATTCAAGTAGCTCGACTCAAACTCGAACTCAAAAAAAATTGAATAAAATCATATTCAAAAGTCGAGTAACTCATTTATTAGTAGCTCACGAGTATAAGGGACAATGCCTGAGCAAAAAAACCGAAAAGCCAATCCGAACCGAAATAAACCAAACCAAGAAAAAACCGATCAAATCGGTTTGGATTGGAACCGAACCGAATTTAAATGGTCTGGTTCGGATTACCCTAATTAGAAACCACTCAAACCGAAACCGAACCGAATTACCTACCCTATATAAAGACTCATTATTACTAACCCTAATTAAACATCCGGGGTACGAAAATTCTATGAGTTCCTTTAAATTTTAATAATATCTAATGATGTTTCCTTTGAATTTTAGTAAGTTCATTGTAATTTGCTGATGTAGTAGACTAGTAGTAGTACATTAGATGTTGTACTAATTAGACACATGAGTTGATACTTTTGTACATTTTTGTTGTATGCATTAGAGCCAAGAATGAATTGATGATGTACATTTGCCGTTGTAATAAGTGATAACAACTAACTAGTAATTAGCCCTGATATACATTTGCTATATGATATTAAGTGTCTTTTGAATATGTTGTGTGCACTGATTTTATTAAGTAATTAGGCCTGATGTACCTTTAATCTGTTTTTACTTTATATTAGTTACTTGAAAATTGTGAGTTATAATAATGTGTAGTTTAGACTTATGAAACCGAAACCAAACCGGATCTAAACCGAAACCAACCCAACCCAAACCAAACCATTGGGTTCGACATCGTTTTGGTTTGATTTGGGTGGTAAAATATACCAACCAAACCGAATAACTATTTCCATCACATCACCAATCATTTCTTACAATTCTTTCAACAATCAAATCTTCAACTACAAATAAAAAAATATTAAATCATCTCTCATCATTTCACTTTATCAACTTTATTACATTTTTTACCATTATTTTATTCATTATTCTACTTTATTTCATCAATCATTTCATAATCTACACCAATCATTATTCTACTTTATTTTACCCCATCAACTTTCTAATCATTATTTCAATTACTTTATCTAAAAAAACTCCCAAAAAAACTCCCAAAAAAACTCTAACCCAAAACAAACACAACAGTTTAATTTATAAAAAAAAACCACCAAAAAAATACTATAAAATGAAGCAATAATCCTAGCTTCTATTTCCCCCAACTAATTAGTAATTAGCTCATTTCTTAGCCAAAAACGAAGAAGGAAGAACATTCTCTTTCGCCATCGGTGCAATGAGAGACGACTACGAGGTAATTTTGCAGCTTTAATTGTTAATCTTGCTGTTCGATATTGTATAATCCCCAAATTTTTTTAATTTTTAAGTTTTTTTTGGGTCTTTTTTGCTGCTGTTGCCTGTTGGTAGTGTCATAGGATTGATTTGTAGAAAAAATTGGAACTTTCTAGGGTTAATTAGGAACATGATGGTTCTCGATTTTGCTTTTCATTGTTCTAGAATAGGAAAATTAATCTACCAGTTCGATTTTTCTAGATCATTTGCTTTGATGAAGCAAAAAGCTATTTCTGGTCTTTTATTAGATACATTAATATACGATGTTAAGCTTTTATCTAGCTATTTATGAGATTTACTTGGATGATTGAAATTCTAGCCTTCATCTTGTACAACCTGAAAGTGCTGAGCTACTCACGAGCAGTTCGGCGGTCATCTCGTCAAAGACTCGTTCATATCAAAATTTATCAAACTCTAGCTGAACTCAAGCATCCTGAAGCTTGAATCGAATGCTAATGAGCTTTCTTGAGCTTTGTCATGTTACATGTAAATAAATTTTGTTTATTGAAAATGTATTTTAGGCTTTAGATTTTGGTTTTGAAGATGTTAAGCAAGTTTTGAAGATATTTCTTGAGCCAAAGATGGGAAATCTGAGGTTTTTGGTGAACTCGTTTACCGTATGTATGCAAGTCTCTTATCTTCATGTACATGTGTACATAAAGACTGTCTGATTTGTTGTAAGAGCGGTATGGTCACAAATAGCATTTTGATAATCAATGGATTTACACTTAGATTTACTACTATGCAACTTGCATTGACCCTTGGTTCGAAGGTGAGAGGACATCGGTTTGTGTTTTCTGGCATTTCTACACAGTTCCATCGGTATCCAGAGATGTTGGAAAGGCATTGCCTAGACATCCCCTATGTGTTTAAGTTTATGATGCTTTTTATGGTGTACTCAACTGGTGGAAAATGAAGGGGTTATGCTTTTCTCTTTGGGTTACTATCTGCTATTGGCTTTACATTTTAAGTCCATATGGACTCTTTCTTGTTAAACTGTTGTATAAAATGTGTTTCAGACAGAAGAAAAGAAGCAAGCTGCTGCTGATGTTTTGTTTCAATACTCGAAATTCGTGATAGCTTGTGTCGGAAATCAAGCACGGCCTTGCGACATGAGATTGCACTTGATGAAGGTAATATGAGCTTTTGTGATTAAACTTTACAAGCAGCCATTTAAGGAGTTAATGATTTGTTGTTTATTCCAAGTTTATACATGGTGATATTTATCGGGGAATAAATTCACTTGTTGTCCCTTTTGTCTAACTTTTCTCTCTATTGTTTCATCTTAACGATTTTACCCTTCATACATGTATAGTTGTATCCTATCTTTTTCGAAAGGGGGTCTTTAAGGGGGCCCCCACTAAATCTACCATTGTCCTTAAGGGCGCCGTAGTACATGTCTATTTTTATACATTGTTGTGGTGCCCCAAGTAGATTTAGTGGGGTGCCTTTAAAGGCCCCCTATAACCTCACGCCCTCGTGTCTTGGTATCAGCGCCTATGCAACCTAACTAGATACGATTTCAAGAACACGAATGCTCTTACAGTGTATAATTTTTTGCAGGAGGTATCTGGGCTGCCTACTTATCTAAAGAAAGATCCACCTCAAATAAAACCCCCTATGGATGTAATGGGTGAATCCTCAAGCTCAGGTACTTCTAGGCTTCTTTAAATTCAACCAGAAGCTTTGAAGCTCTATGCAATAATCAGGAGATTTTATTATACTCTTTTTTTTTTTTTTTTGTGTGTGTGGGGGATTAAAGTTTCTATGCTAATAATGATAATAAAAAGGTTGATTATGTGTACAAGTCATACTTGCTACTTTAGAAATAGAGTTTACATAAATGGTGTTTGCAACATGTTTGATAAATGACACTTTATGTCCTTCATCTTTTACCATTATCTTGCAACTAGCCCCTGTCTTTCGTAATGACGTGTTTTATCCCTAGCTATACGCTATTAGGACACTTTATGGATCCAACCCGTTGACTATTATCTGACTCATTCTTCGGATCCGTGGAGTGTCCTGAAAGTGTAACAAAGACGAGCAGTTGAGTTGGCGGACGGTATGGCCAGGGCAATTAAATTAGGGCCAGGGCAGTTCTATTGAATTGCTCTTAATTTATTGTATGCGGAAAAGAATACGTCACATCGTCACTTTCCCCTCTCCTCCCCGCTAGCCTCGCATTCATCTTCTCTGATTCAACCCCCTCTCATTGATGATTGAACAACTCTAATCCAATCATATACTCATTTGGGTAGATATTTGACTAAAAAATCACCACACGATCTCAGGGAAAAATAAAGAACAAAAATTAGAAGAGAAAATGACCAAGAAAAGAGGATTCAAACCAACAAAGAACAGATTGATTATCAAAATGAAGTTCATCCGTCAATGATTGGAGAAAGCTTGATTTTTTCTAATGCTGATGTTTAATCGTTTAGTCGACGTTAATTTAGATGGTTAATTAGGTAATTGTTCTAAAATTGAAACAACATACGAACTTAGGGGACCAAAAGTGTGATTCAGAAACATAAGGATTATTTTTTAAACAAAGTTAAAACATGATGGACCAAAAGTGTTAAAATCTCATTTAAAGTAGAAACAGTAACGAAAAAAGAAAAAGAAAGAAAATGTTGAAAAAATGGTCTCGCTTCTCTCGAGAAAGATGACCAAAGCACAATTGGGATTCCTTAAAATTATTGCTTTGATCTTCATTACTGGATTTTTTATTTTGCTTATAGATCCGAGCCAAGGAAAACGACGGTGACCGGACGACTTTCAGTTGCCGGTGTTCTCGTTTGTCTCGTCATCTGAATAATTGTACTCACAAAATGAGTTGCTGGTTGATGTTTTTAATGGCAGGTTGCTGGGAAAGAAGAAAGAAATCAACTTGGAGGATTTATATTGAAGACTAACCATGAAAATCGTTACAAAATATCTTTTTTGAAAACTTATGAATTCATTGAATTGTCTGTCGGAAGGTAGCCGGAATGTGTCATTTTTAATTCTGTTATTTTGCAATTAATTGCATGGTGACACGTGACGCAGTGTAACGGTTGACAATAAGTTGGTAGTCAAACCAAGTGTCCTAAAAGTGTAATAAAAATATATTGTCTCAAGTGTAAAATGTCAAAAAGATCCTCGTTGCTAGAATTTATCTTTTGTATAATTCGTAAGGAATCACTTTCGATAATCAAATGTCAAAGAGCCAAAAGTAGTGCCGCTATAGATAGCATGTGCTTCATGTGAATCCACACAAAAGTGCACTTTCTTGTTGTAAGCAAACGATTGAATAACGGTATCTGTTCAGTCACGGAATATACCTCTAACCGAGAGGGTGCCACTTTAAATGAGGTATCGCGATTACATTTAATCGCATCGCCGACGGTAGTTTTCCAATTTTGGACACGGTTCGGTTCCTCCTTAACAAGAAAAGATGACAGAGCCTCGAGATAATCCATGGCAAGAGTTCCAGCTGCAATTCAGAGAGAGTCAATGCTAGTATGTTTGCTTTCAAATAATCAGGAGCATCTCGACTTCCATGTGAATCAAACGAAAATGGACATTCGACCTATTCGAAGTTGAACGTCGGTGTGGTGTTTCGTGAGTTCATTCATTGTAGTGTCATTAACAACCGTCTTAAATTTATTGTTGATAAAGTACAACTACAATGGTACAATTTGCCATAAGAAAATTGTGGTCCAATTAACCCACTCATCACTTGGAAAGTTGTACTATTTTTATATTGAAATATATACTATTATTAAAATAATACAAATTATTATTTTAAGTAAATGTCAGAGGCTAGATGTTATCAACAGAAGAGATATGTATGTAATGCTTCTGTGTCAAGTGGATTTCCCATTTTCACATGTCCCTAGATAACTCTAATTATATTACTACTATTAAATAATCTCTAATAATTCTCTCTTTTAACAATAATACTCTGCCTTTCATTGTTGAATCTGATTCTCTGGCTGCTGTTTTAGCCATCAACCGTCATAACAAGCTATGGAGAAATTCTACCGCGAAGACTCTTTAGTAGAAAATTTTACTAACATAAAACGAAAACACGACATATGACATTGTTTTACTGTGTTTGTAATGGCCTACTTTGGTTATTCACTTTATTTATAGCGTAACGATATCATGTGTCATGCTTTCGTGAAATGCCAATGGAACTCTCTGCTAAAGAGTCCCAACGCAATAGGATTTCCCACAAGCATGAGGAAGAGCCCGGCAATTATAGCGGACATCTGCAGTATTATTGATTCAGGCTGGGAAATCAAAGTGGTTTTCGAGCAAAGAGAAGTCTTAATAGGGTTGATGGTCGTTTGGAAAGATTAGGACATCAAAGGTCCTTTGGTGTGTCCAGTGCGGAGGATGCCCCCAACTCAGCCCGGTCCTTTGCCACGAATAAGGCTTTCGTGGGCTATATTTACCTAGGGAGCAATCCCCCTCCTTCCCTCCCTCACGTCTCCGGACTTCGTTGTGTAACATAAAGAAATGTATATTAAAAAATGAAGATATGTTACACATTTTTAATTAAAAAACAAATACTTATGATTTTTTTACGGATACGAAAGAAACACACGCATGCACACTTTCGTCTCCATCGAGACTCAAACCCGGAACCTCCAGATTAATGACCGCAACATGCTGGGCCGATGCCATGTTAGCAATACCTTTGATTATTGTTCTTAATTATGAATGTGCTTTAAGTGTGCAAGTCAAACTTAGGTTATTCATTCATAAAAGAAATATTTAATAGTACAATTAACACTTGATAGAAGGAGCCATAATGTGTTGTATCGTTAGGCGCATCATGTAGGCCAAGCAAGCACAGTAGCGCTGCGCCTCCAAAATGATCAAAAAATTAGGACCTCAATTTTTCGCTTGACAATAAATTTATGAGTCTATACATATGACATGTATTAAGAATCGTTTGTTTCTTTCAAATGGTTCTATTTTGAATATTTAGCCAAGAACCTATAAAAACTCAGGGACGGCCTTGTGTATCGTTAAATCAAATATTTATTTATCGAGTCAAGTGACATTTTAAGGCAGTGGTGTTTGAACTTGATTTGAGTTCATTTGAACAAAAGAAAAATGTATGAGATCGGTTTGATTAAGTTTTTAGCTCGAGCTTAGATCGATTACGCTCAACACAATTTTGAATAGTTTCAAACTCAACTCGAGATTGAGCAACTCGAAGAAAATGTTAAGTGTAAAGATGCCTGATTTCGCTCGTTAACTTTGTTAAACTCCGCTACGCTCGCTCGAACTCGGTTAAATCATATAAGTGAATATTTCACTTGTAAGCCGAAAGGCCGAGTCGCTCAGAAATGATTCGGATCGTTTACACCCTGTATATTTCCACCCAACACACTACTAATAAGCAATAATTAAAAGCGGTAACCGAAGAGATTAAGAAATAAAACGGTAACCAAAGCATGCATGGCAATTACTACTACAACGAACAACCATTAAATTAATTTCCTCCCTCCATTTAAACCCATTTATTTGTTCACACACAAAATTCTAAATTTACAAAAACACCCCTGCACATTTCAAACTAAAACCTTGCTAATTCTCCTCCACGTGGAAGTGTAACAGTATACTTTTCTTGCATGCATTTTGAATGTGATTTCAACTATATATGGAGTACATCAAAAGATTTAAGGCTATTATTTACAGCTGAGCCAGCCGTTCTATAGGTATATTAGGTGGTTTTTATAGAATCGACGTTATGAAAGTTTTTGAATTAAAAATCGATTTTTCTATGAACCTACAGAAAATCGGTTTTTTACTCTAAAACCGAGTTTTATAAGATCGATTTTACTGTAGTGCATCGATAAAGTCACTTCATACGAATAAATACTCCCAAATTAAACGTACAAGTATAAGTTTAATAGAACGAAAAAACACTCCTGACTCTTAATCAACCACGGAGTAACAAGTTTTTGACGAGTATCCCGAAGTTTCGAGAGTTAGTCATACGAATCATGTGAATCATATCCATACATTTTTACACATTTTTCATACCCATGCACACTCATAGTCTATAAAATTGAGTAGGAATATAAAAAAATAATTTATTTAGTATAACATTCTTACAACATTATAGAATTTAATCATTTCAGAAAATGTAAGTCGGTGTTGGATCATGCTTATCACCCTAGTCTGTTAATTAATTGTATATATAACTGAATGTATTATAATAATACCATTTTAGTAATTTTTTCAGTTGACAGTGGTCAACTTACAGAAAGACCTCTCTGACTCACATTACTCTCTTTTTTGTTGTTTCCAAATCTTCTTTCTTCTTTCTTCTTTCAAGGAATTTACTATGTTTTCTACGTGAAAGAGAAAAAAAGATTGTACACTCTACAGATTCTTGATATATCAAGCTAAAGAAAACAGGATCTGCATTTTTTGTTTGTCTGAATTTTTATTTTAATTTTTGAGTTTCCCCATGCAGACAAAAATGGCAGTAGCTTTTTATGTCTGAAAATTAAATCTTTTCTTGTGTGTGTGTGTGTGGAATTCTGCAAGAAGAAAGAGTGACTTTTTTGAAGGTGATTTTATGAAATGAAAGTGAATTTTTTAGAGAAATTGAAGATGGGTTGCTGTTATTCAAGAGTAAATCAAGAAGAAATGGTTTCAAGATGCAAATCCAGAAGAAAATACATGAAAAATCTGGTAAAAGCTCGACAATCTTTTTCAGTTGCTCATTCTATGTATTTAAGATCCCTGAAAAACACCGGCTCCGCCTTACTTGAATTCGCCACCAACGAAACCACCCTCCGCCACCGTCTTCCGCCACCCCACTACCCATCTCCGCCACCACCACCACCTATTCCAATGAGCCCACTTTCTGATTCCTGGACTACAACCACCACTTCCTCCAACATTCTCCCTCCACCACCTCCGCCGCCGCCACCGCCGGTGTCGGAATCCACCACCAGCTGGGATTTCTGGGACCCGTTTATGCCATCCGGTTCGAGATCGGTAACCGAAGAAGAAGAATGGGAAGAGACTCAGACACAGACGACGATGGCGGCCAGTAGGACCAGACCGCCTTCAATTGTGAGTGGGTTCTCGAAAGAGCCTACTTCTATCACCACCACCACCGGTTCGAGTGAAATGGCGATGGTAGTCTCCACCAAAGGAAAGGATTTGGTGGAGGTGATTAAAGAGCTGGATGAGTATTTTCTCAAGGCTGCCGGAGCCGGTGGTCCACTGTCGTTGATCTTGGAAGTACCAACTTGTACCATGTCGGACATGAGATCATATTCTTACAAAGGTACTACGTTCAACATTACACTTTCAATATATATGGTATATATGAAATATATGCAAATTCATGACTAGTATGTAAATGATGGGAGTCGAATCAAACATTTAGTTATCGAGTCGAGTCACTGTTCAAAAAGCGGTGATGCTCCAGCGCCTTGAGTTCGCACGAGTAGGAAAGGATTTGCTTGAGTAAGTTTCGATAGTGTTTGGGTTCGGCTTGATGAATCTCGACAAATTTTTGAGCACTTTCAAGCTTGAACTTGGACTCGAGTAGCTCGAAAAAAACGTTAAACTTTATGATTTTTGAGTTGGGGTGTTGTGGCACCACACCAAAGTTACTCTCAAGACCGTTGATTTCATATTTGACCTTTCAAAAGTTGATTCTAGTCTAGAATTGACTTTTGAGAGGTCGAATACGACAATCGACTATTGAAATGTTGTATACGACAATCGACTGTCTGAAAGTTGATTATATTGTCTAGAATCGAATTTGAAAATGTTAGATGGTTTTGTGTTGTCACTAAAGATTGATAAACATGATGTTGTGGCACCACACATAGAACCAACCTTTTCAAAGTCGATTCAAGAAAATAGAATCAACTTTGGGGGCATTTTATTGTCATATACGACTGTTTAAAAGTCAATTATACCGAATCGAACCGAAAATGTGTGAATTTTGAGTTTTGCAGGGAAAGTTCATGGGAAGAATTTGAATCCATTGTTATGGAATTCGAGTCCGAAATGGAATGGGATCGGAAAATTCTGCGAAGATCCGATTGGGAACGTGAATGTCGTTGGAAACGGGTTGAGCCACGGGTCAACTATAGAAAGGCTCTATGCTTGGGAAAAGAAGCTCTATGATGAAGTCAAGGTTAGTCACATTACAGCAATTTTAACAGATTCTTTATTTTACAGACTCAAAACACTAATTTTATCAAAATTATTCTGGATGAAAGCATACTTTCTCAATATCTCAAAAACTGAAGCATATTTTTACAGTCTCAACTTTTCAGACATATTTTTTTGAAGTTCCCCTTCTATTTAATATTAGTTTTCTAAAGTTTTTTTTTTTTTTTGGATTGATTTTGAGTTTAGAATGCAGAAATGATGAAAGTGGATCATGAGAAAAAAGCAGAGCAATTAAGGAAGCTAGAAATAAAAAGAGCAGACTACTTAAAAACAGAAAAAGCAAAGAAAGAAGTTGAGAAACTTGAATCAAGATTAATGGTTGCTACACAAGCCATTGAAAGCATTTCTTCTGAAATTATTAAGCTTCGGGAATCCGAGCTCTACCCGCAGCTCGTGGAGCTCGTTAGCGGGTCAGTCCTTTCTCTTTTTATCACTTATCTTATACCGTTGTAGGATGGTTTTACCAAGTCGTGTTACTATGTGAAAAACAACGGATGTTCATGGTCAGCTTTAGGAATTTCGGGATACGGGTCAAGAATTTGTCAGTCGGTTTACTTTTAAACTTGACCTTGTAGCTAGATTCGGTTTTGGATATCTCATTATGGGTCAATATAAATCAGGGTCGGATGCACATGCCCAAGCAGGGGGGCCAGTGCCCCGACATGAGATCCGGAATTTCTTTTGTATCAAAATGATGTAGTTTTGCTAACACGTGGTCATGTTATAATCCTTGAATTTACCATTCCACCCCTCATTGTTGATATATATATATATATAGTTTCCTGGATCCGTCAGTGGCTAACATGTAGTCTTATTTTTTCTGATTCATAGGTTGATGGGCATGTGGAGAAGCATGTATGAATGTCACCAAGTCCAAACCCACATAGTTCAACAACTCAAATACGTGGACACGATCACCTCGAACGACCCGACATCCGAAATCCATCGCCAGTCGGCTCTGCAACTCGAGCTCGAGGTCCAACAATGGCACTTGTCTTTCTGCAACTTTGTCAAAACTCAAAAAGACTACATTCAATCCTTAACCGGTTGGCTTAGGTTAAGTTTAAGTCTTTTCCAGTTTGGTAACAACAAACCCGTGTTTAAAACCGAGCTGGATTCGCGATTTACGATTTTGTGAAGAATGGCAACTTGGTGTAAACAATGCACCAGATAAAGTTGCATCTGAAGGGATCATGAGTTTGTATAATGTGATACATGATATTGTTGTGCAACAAGGTGAAGAACAGAAGCAGAAGAAGAAATCCGAGGCGGCGTTTAAGGCGCTCGAGAAGAAAGGTTAGTATCGAGGACTTTATCTCTTCGAATTACGACACTTTTGGTCCCTTTTGTATCTAGGTTTTTTTGCATTTTTGTCCCCCTTGTGTTTCATCTTGCATTTTTACCCCTTATCTAGGCTTTTTTTTAGTCTATTTTTGTCAGGTGTCGAGTTTTGATTGGCTGGTGGGGCGTGTCATGCTTTCAATGCTAGAATTTAGACACGTAGCACTTTGGATTGAAAATGTAAGATGAGGGGTAAAAGTATCATTTTGGGGATATAAGTGCGAAAAAATGTGAAACAAAAGGGATCAAAGGTATCTTTATCCTGGATGAATGACACTTTTGGTCCCTTTTGTTTCATGGTTTGTACATTTCTATCCCTAATGTTTCGCCTTGGCAATTTTACTCCTCACCTATGCATTTTTTCACATTTTAAGTCCGAAATCTGGCATTGAAGTTACAACATGTTCCGGCAGTAAAAAGTTGGCACATGGCAAAAATGGACCGAAAAGATATGAAAAAAAGATGAATGATAAAAGTGTCGATATGAAACAGAGAAGATAGAAATGCAAAAATCGTAAAACAAAAGGGATCAAAAGGCGGTCTGTTTGGACCACACCCTATTTACCGGCACACCACATACCAAGGACACCACACTGAATCGACCTTCAGAAAGTCGATCGCTAACTACCACACTGAATCGACCTTCAGAAAGTCGATCGCTAACTACGCAAAATCAATAAATTCAGTTTTTATATTTTTCTCTCTTTATCAGGTCTGCAACTAAGATCTTTAGAAAGCAAGTATGGTGGACATTACTCAATGGCCGGAGCCACGAGGAGGAACGGGAAGGATCCGGTGGTGGAGAAACGAGCTCAAGTGGCGGCGTTAAAGGCAAAAGCGGAAGAGGAAAAGGCAAAGTACGAGAAGGCGGTAAGCGTGACGAGGTCGATGACGTTGAACAACTTACAAATGGGGTTGCCACATGTGTTTCAAGCAGTGACTGGCTTTGCTAATGTGTGTACACATTCATTTGAATCAGTGTATAATCAAGCTAAAAGTAATGGTGAATTGCAAGGTATGAAGAGGCTTTTGCTTTGTTAATGGCATCACACAGGTAAATCTACTTTCGGGGCACCACAATGAACTTCGACTTTCCAGAGGTCGAATGTCCATTTTTAATCTCTGCAAAATCGAATCTTGCTCAAAAATGTGGTGTCGAGTAGATTCGTTGTTATTATCAATAACAAATACTACATAGAAAATGTGTAGACTATAAAGAGGTGTACTAAAATTGTTTTTTTCTCATTCAACAAAAAGTTGTTTTTTCTTTTAATTTAAAATTTGGTTAGAATTAGTGGAATGTTTTTTGAAGTACCTTTTAGATGTTTATTAGAATTTATTTAGTTTATTCTTTTAGTAGTGGTGTCAAAAGAGAATGAATGCCGATTCGAGTAGGGCTTCTTTAATGGCATCACTATAGTGTGAGATTCGGCTTTTCAGACAGACATTCTATCTCTGTAAAGTCAAACCTCACTCCTTAGAATCGACTTTTCAGAATCGACTTTTCAGAGGTTGTTAAGACGCCCATTCAACTTTCTGAAGGACAATGGTCACTCTTCAGGATCGACCTTCCATAGGTTGTTTAATCGCCCGGTAAAGATGCTTAATCAACTTTCTAGAGTCCGTCGTGATATCCCGAAAGTAGGTTTGATATGATGTCATTAAAGTCGTTCATTAAAATATGTCTATTATCCAGAGATGTTGATCAAAGTACGATTGAGATGATTAACGGCTTTGATGTGTGTCTAACGTGGCGAATTTAGTATCGACAATGTGATGCCACAGTAAGTGTTGTGTGGTGCAATTAAAGGCTTTTTTTTTTTTTTTTTGGAAGGGTATTAAAGGCTATTAAAGAAGTAGAATCACCTAAATGGTGAATAAGAGATCAAATAATAAATTCACATATTCTCCAACATATATTAGTCCATAAATCTAACAGAGAAGAGGGACAATCCCTTGAACTATTTACACCAATTTACAAAAAACGGTTGTTAAAGGAACCGCAATAAATCTACTTTCGGAATACTACAATGACATTCGACCTCTTGAAAGTTGAATCTAAACTCAATAGTCGACTTTACATAGGCTGAATGTCCATTTTTGGCCTCTGTACGATAAAACCTAACCCGAAATGTGGTGTTACTTGCGGCGTCTTACAAAAAATAAGGAAGAAAAAAAAAACACCAAACAAGAACAAACAACCACACACATGAGTTCAGTAGATATTTTACCAGTCCTCTATTTCATCTTCTTCATCTGTTTCAGCCAAATTCATCTTATCAAGTTCATCTTCAACCATGTCTGTGATTTCTTCCGGCGCTCTATATCCAATTCGCCTTAGAACTGGACTAAATTCTGTTACAATTGTAGAAAAATCATGCATATTGATGCTATTACCCCTCTGGCTCATCATTTGATTCTGCAGAATCACAAATGAGTATGTTGAATTAACACAAGTAGCCTCAAAGGGCAAAAGTGTAAACATTATGCATTCAATATTTCCGGGTGAAGACAAGTGTCAAGATGAGACTAACCTTTTCTTGCCTAAATGATTGTTCAACATGCCAAAGCTTTGGACGACGAATAGCATGCCACCTGTGCACTCAATTGCATACGAATTACTTTTGCCTTTTTAGCCTGATTATAAAAAGAAATACCCCAACAGGAACAATTATTACCTAGAAGGACCAGGATGAGAATTTCCAAATAGTACCCCTCGAACAGCAACTGAAGCAGCAGCAGATTGAACAGCATTCGCAGCTTCGAAATTCCTAGATACCCTTCCGTTAAGTGAAGCCATTAGGAGGTCAGCATCGCTTAAGTACGACGAGACAACCCAAGCATCGTCTATTGCTTCCTCGCTGATAAAATCTAAAACTGGAAAAGAAACTGGGCATTAGTTGCATTGTGAGAATCCTAAAGGGGCACATTTGTAAATTCATAAAGCATGCAAACCCATCAGAGACTAAAAGCTACGATGCACGGATACTTTTGTTTAGTAGCGTGTCCCGTATTCAATACGTGACACATCTCATGCATATCCATAAATCCGATATGTAAAATGAACCATGTTCAAAATGAGTCAAAAAACGCCAAATAATGAATGAGAAACTGTCCAAATTGATGAAAATTTACCAAAATGAAGAAATCCACTAAAAAATGCTTTATTTTATGCGTTTTTATATTTATTATTGGGTCCTCATAGTTTTATTAACTACATTTTGGTCCCTAGTGTCATTTGTACTCGTATCCTATACATTTCAAGAGTCTTGCACCCACGTATCATGTATCCGTGCATTCATATCCACATGTCCTACCTGTGCAACCTAGGCACGAAGGAGAGGGGAAAGGAAGGAGAAAAAAACAGACCCCTGGATAAATCAAAAGTACACAAAAAAAAATATATATATATATATAACTTGACGTTGGTAAGATAATGAAGTACCATTTTCATGAAGAAAATCAGCAATGGGTCTGGATTGCCAATGCGCTTGATGAAGAATCGCTTCTGGAGCTTCCATGTTTAAAGGAAACCTTACAAGTTCCTCTTTTAAAGGTAATGCATCTATATCTTCAATGTCAAAACCAACACTGAATTAGATAATATCTAACAGGATTACCGAATTTGAAATTCAAGCATAACAAATCATAGCACTATATGCAGTGGTTAAAAAAAATGTAGAAGCGAATGAACCTTAAGCACTAAATAGCATATGATTGCTTCGGAAATGACCCAAACTTTAATTAATAGATCTTGTTTGTCAGAACAAGCATGTAATCATTATGGTAGATAATTCTGTTGCTACCATAGAAATCAGAATTAACCACATACCATTGATGTTACCAAAAAAATTAAAATTACTTGTATAAGCAAGATAAGGCTGAAAGCAACATGCTAAAATGACATTGTGTAGATGATACCTGATGACACTGGATTTTGATTCTCTCTCTTATTGTGCAAAAATTTGCCCAACGCATGAAATAGCGAGACATTTTCATCTCTGCCAAATGACAAGGAACGACAGTCATTCGATTTATCTAGTCTTTCCTTTGAACGGGATGAATCGCCATTGAAGAAGATTGAGAGTCCTTGATGTGGCTTTAGGCAGAAATATTGCAAAGAAGTGATAGCATTTCTAATATCACCACCACTGGCTTTTGCTATGGATTCAATTTGTTCACCACTCACATCACAATGTTCCTCTCTGCATATCCTTGATAGAACTTTCTTCGTGGAATTAACCGTGACAGGATTAAAACTCACCTGAAATATTCAAGAAATTGTCTTAGCACAAACACGGGTTGTGTGGCAGAATCAAATATATATAAAAAAATATAACCTTGCGAACTCCCTCGTCCTGAAAAGACGATTGGATATCTTCCAAGTAGCGCGTGGTATAATCAAACGAGTCGTCATTTCCATAATCAGTGATCGAAATAACAGTTGGAACACGAACTGATTGTATGAGCAGACGCAAGCACCTGTGAAGTCTTGTATAAGCAAGCTTTCCATTAATCACAGGAAGATCATCGATCAAAAGTATAACCGGTGTCTGAGATCCCCCAACTGCTGATGATGATGACACGAATCCGTATTTTCTTATTCGCTCAACAAAATCTTCAAATTCGTCTAACTTTGACGTGTATCTCAACCCTAATCCAAGATATGTACAAAGCTCATTCACTCGTGTATTAACAGAACAACAGAGAACTAGAAAGTATCTCATGAATTTATTTTTTGTTTTATTCTTCAAGCTCCTTCTACAACAATATGATAATATAATCTCGTGTATACTGTATACCTGAACTCGAATTATGCAAATATTCTTGCCATAAGGTGGGTGTCGGCATGTTCCATTCACATACTGAAGCTCCAAGGGTGGAAGAAATTGCTTGGACCGTGGCCTGTAATAAGATAAGCACGTTATGACTGAGGAAATGCATGAGTGATCATTTCAGTAATTAAATAGAAGAATCAACAGACAAATTCTCATTATTACGAAAACACAGTTCAAATATTGTTAGATTAATCTAATAGAAGAAAATGTAACATACAGATTTTCCCACTCCAGCTGGCCCAGTAATGAGAATAACATGGCTAGTGGATTTTCCCTGCACATAATCCAAGAGAACGTTTCAGCCGCCAATGTATCGCATGACGCACCACTTGCATTTATGAATAGCATGACCCAATATTGGGGAAGACGAGAATCAACTTTTTGAACAGACAACCCAAGCAAAAGAGATGACACATGGGAAAGAAAGTTAAATGTGAAATGCTATAAAGGCAAAGAATTAAAGGGCGGAAAAAGGAAAAAGGAAAAAGGAAAAAAGAATGTGCCATAAGGCATGAAGTTGCATTGTTCGTTGCAAATGGTGCTAATGCGACAGCAGCTTGATGACAAAAACAAATTGCATGGAAACAAAAAATATCATGTTTTCCATGAGGACGGGAACAACTCCGTGTAACAAAATATGGGCTTTTGATAATTCTCTGAGAAGTTAAATTTCAGGACATAAACACAAGAAAGTGTCTTGCCAATTATAAAACATCTCATATCATAGTAAATTTCAAAAGCATCTAACTGAATCTCTTTTTAATTGATGCCTAGTGGTGAAACGGGACTTATAAATCAAAGAGAATATTTAGAGGCAGATATACGAAGATTACCTCCAAGCCTGAGGTCATCAATCTCTCCTCAATCAAGGTTTTCAATTCCTCAACCTGCACCAGAATAATATGAAAGCATACATCATTGGCAACAAAGTCAAGCAAGTGCACACAAGTCACCACTGAAAAAAACTGACTGAGCTTTAACCTTCTTTTTGTGGACAGCTAGCTCTTGCAAAGTGTGAGGTTTGTATTTGTTGACCCATAAGTCCTTGATACTTCTGTTGCCTAGGTCACATTTATAAACTTCTTAATCAGGAAAACCGCAGAAGAACAACAAAAATTGAAGGAAAGGTGAAAACAGAGACTCCACAGTTTTAGAAAAACGGTAATCTGTAATAACTTTGTTAAATCATAAGCAATCAAAAATAGTATCTACAGCATACCTGCAGATCCCTGGAACCTAGAAACGCCTTCATCAAATTCCTCACAGAATTTTTTGATCTGCACACACAATTGCATTGCCTTAAAATGTGATTTAAACGACTGTACAACAATTCTCAAAATGCCCTTTCTCAAGAAAGATATGTACACTGTAACATTTCAATCCATATAGAAATATGTCCCACTCAACAGGCCTAAATAGCCTGACTTCTTCCCTGAATCCACCTGGGATGTCATTTAGTGAAACGTGAAATCAAAAGAACGGCCCAACACCTCCAACATGAAAATCCAGTAATTTTTCCCCTTGAAAAATAAACAAATTGAAATGAGAGTCAGGCTTTTGAGAATTTCTGCAATGCGACTGTTGGGCCAGGACACCATGCTGATCTTTCATCACCAAAAATTATTACAAATATCCCGTGGAAACAATTCCTGAGCCATATACTGAGGTGAAAAAAGAAGAAAGAGTTGAAATCTCTGGACCTAGTTCTCAATATATGTGTAAACCAAAAGTGTGTGAGATTTATGCACAAACAAGTTAGATTGATGAATGCTTGAAATGCACAATTTCACATCTTGCTAACGCATACAGCTAGCAGCCAGCATTTCTCAGTGTAGCATTAGAAAAAACCGAAACAAGGAGCAGCCATAACATAAGCAATAGGTAGATAAAATTATGAGCCGAATAATCAATCTCTTTACATTAGCTAAGCTTGTGTGTATACCTTACATTTACATATCAAACACTTGCAATACTGAAACCAAAAAACGATACTTACTTGATCAAAATCAGCGGCAGGAGATTCTTCGAGCGACGGATTAGAAGAATTCGTTAATGACGCTCTCTTGCTTCTCTTCTGTGCACTTGCTCTTGGAACTGATGCCGATTTCGATTTAGTATGCTTTACCTTAAAATCTTTATCTTTTTCACTATCCGAAGACGAAAGGACAACAGTTACGCTTCTCTTCTTCCCCTTCACCATCGCCTCGCCGCCGCCGCTGATCAAAAAGCACCAAAAAACATGATGATGATGAAGGTATCAAACTTTCATGCAGTTATCATCCACAAAAATCAAATCGCCGTCGCCGTCTCCGTGTGTTTTGTGAGGTTACCGGTAAAAGTACGGCAACAGTATTGTCTTTCATAAAATTGGAAAAAAATGGCGCACAAAATGAAGTGTGTTTTTTTTTTGGCGGGTAATTGAAGTGGATTTGTGATGTTTATCAAAGAAGCTTTAAGTCAAAGCGTACCAAGAAAGCCTCCATTCCCATTTTCGAAGATTTAACCGATAAACAAATTTGAAATACGCAGTTTTTTTATTTTTTTTTAGGAAATAAACGTTGTGGTTCGTATACTGTTACTTAAAAATGGTAAACTCTACCATTGGGCGATTCCTCATCCCGATCCCATAGATGTGAGGTGAGGTTAATCGAAGAACCAAAGCATTTCCCAACACTGCCGCTTTTATAACCTCTACACTGAAAGGTGTTATCAATCGGAATCAACCCCTTTACTTTAATCGAACCGTGACCTCCAAATTGCAGGAGAAGGAGAGATCACGCACCCACGCTTTCACCACTGCTGGAGCCATATCCAGGGATTCGTATCATTGTTACTTAACCTTATGTTTGGAGGATGCATGTAAATACTTCTCTATAAAAGATGTGGGGGATGATCGGTGCAAATAGATGGTCATATATGGAAGCAGGGTCGTTTTAACTGAGAGCCTGGAAGGATTTGTGTGCCTGATGTAAAGTTTTTTCAGGTGAGTTACATATCTCGGGAATTTGGGTCTCGACGGGATATGCCTTTGATGGTATTTCGAGGTCAGTGTCTGATGTAAGGTATTTTTAAAGTGAGTTGCTGCATCCCGAGAATTTAGGTCTTAGCCTGATATGCCTTGATGGTATTTCGAGGTCGTAATGTTTGATGTAAGGGTATTCCCATCAAATACCATATCTCTATCCTCAGATATACTATTAAAAAATACATATCCCTACTTTACAGCAATTAAATTCACAATACTCTACATCAGCATCCCTATCCCTATTAAATTAATAATACTCTAAGTGTAAAAGATGTAGGGATAGCTACAGTGCCACCCCAGATTTTGGGTGACACTGTTCATCAACCCCATTGTAGGGTGAAGATAAAGTAGCTGATGTAGGAGGGTTTTTTCTTTTTCCCTACTTTTCATCCCTAGTGTAGGGATAAATATGCAGATAGGGAGACTGATACCAATACCCTAAGGTCTTTTTAAGGTGAGTTGCACATCTCGAGAATTCATGTCTCGACCTGATATGCCTTGAATGTATTTCGAGGTTGTAGTGTCTGGTGTAAGGTCTTTTTAAGGTGAGTTGCACATCCCGATAATTCATGTTTCGACCTGATATGCCTTGATTGTATTTCGTGGTCATAGTGTTTAAGGTCTTTTTAAGGTGAGTTGCACATCCCGAGAATTTGGTCTCAACATGATATGCCTTGATTGTATTTCGTGGTCATAGTGTTTAAGGTCTTTTTAAGGTGAGTTGCACATCCCGAGAATTTGATCTCAACATGATATGCCTTGATGGTATTTCAAGATCGTAATCCCGGAAATAAAAATTCATGTTTTTAACAAAACAAACCAAAACTTACAAGTTCATTTTCTAAATGAACAAAGGTGAACACATTTGATTATGTTTAGGAACATCATTAGATGATGAGCAATATAATCATTCAATAGATATTACAAAATAGTTTTATAGAATGTTTATGGAAATTTTATAATACTTTTTACACTATCATGTTTAAATATTGTTTATAATTTAAACTCGATTGTTTTATACCTTAACGAATCTAACTCCAGCTAATAAGTCAAAGCTCAAACACGAGCTTAACAATTTGTCTTTTAAAGCCAAGCTTAAACTTAATTTTTTTTGTTCGTTTAATAAAAACAATTAGGAACAAACTCGTGACCTAAACAAACCCAACTTGAACACAATTTTTTGAGTTGTTTATTAAATAAACGATCATAAACACGATCGTGATCTAAACGAGCCAAGTTTGAACCATAGATGCTCGTCTCAACTCTTAACATCTTTAAATTTTTTTAAATTTTTTTTTACTCCGCAATAAAAACGAAATTAAACTGCCAGATTCCGTGTCGGTTAAGGAAAGCATGGGACCCATCAACATCTCCCCATTTCTTCTTCTTCTTCCTTCGACAACCTTCTCTTCATCAAATCAAAATTTCATCAAAAACTGTTTAAAAATCAAGATTCCTCAATTCTCTCCGCTGTAATCGTGATCAGAAAACAGAAAAATCCAATCTTTGAATCTATAGTCCATTGTTATCTGTTCATCAAAGCTTCAAATCAAAGAGAAGATGCAGCAGCAAAACGATACAAACCCTTCTGCTTACTACCAATACTATCAATCACATCTTCAAAACCCTAACCCTATTCCCAATCCTCCTCCTTTTTCATCATCAGATCCTAATTTCATCTCCCCCGCCTCTGCTCCTCCGTCTAATTTCTCCAATTACCCTGTTCCTTATTTCTCTGTTAATCCTGATCATCAAATCCCTAACCCTAATCTTAACTCCGTACCCCAGCAACAATCAGCTCCGTTGCCGTATTCATTTCCTCATCTGGATCCCTCTTCTTACACTTATGATGTGAATCAAGCTGGGGCAGTGAATTATGGTGGATCGAATTTGAACCCTAGTTATAATCCGTCGTATTATCCGTATGGGAGTTCGGGTGTGAGTCAGAATTACGATGGGTATAATGCGAATTTAGGTGGGTATGATGATCAGGGTGTTTATAATGAGAGTGGTGTATATAAATATAATGGGGGGAAATTGGAAAAAGAGAGTAGTGGTGATGCTGTATTGTTTGATGATTACGGGAGACCGATTAATGGTTCTGGTGGAAACGAGAAGATTGTTCAGAAGAAGATAGTTAAGGCTGTACCTAAGGTTGAGGAACAGCAGGATGTGAAGGGTAGTGTTCAGAAGTTTCGAGTTCAGCTCTTATCGGAAGGTGTTGGTCAGAGTGACATGGATGTTCTTTGCCAGGTTTGTGATTGTGATATGTTCATGATATGCTCTTATGTGGTTCTTTGGCTTTGGGTTGATGAAAAAGTAACAATTTTTTCGGGTTTTAGAATATGGGTTATTGTGCTTGATAAGCTCTGTATGCTTTTTCTTTGATCAATTGTTTATTTGTTGTGTTTATCACTTTATCTCAGATTGGTTTAGATGGGATATCTATACTTGAACCAGCTACCAGCATGACCTTAAAAAGTTATCCCCTTGAGGCTGTGACAAAATGGGAAGTAAGTTTTCACCGTCTTTGTGCTGTTGGATATTCTCTTTTGGCCCATGACTGTCCTCTTTCTCAAGCATCTATTGATTTGTAAATCTATCTATGTTCTTCAGGTTTTGGGCTCGTATATATTTGCATTTTGGGCCAGAACTTCCATTGACATTGAACCAAGGCGCGTTAGGCTGAAATCAAATCCTTATACAACTAGCAATATCTTGGACACTGTTACGGCTGCAAGTATTCAGGTTAGTAGAGCCTTCTGTTTTGTATTATACAACTGGTTATTATGGAAGTTAATGATTTGTTGCACATATATATACATTATCAAAAGCAGAACATTATTTTGTTTCTGTATTCTCTATAGCTGGTTTTACGTGTTTTCATTGCTCGGTGTATGTTTTCTTTTCTTTTTTACCTGGTTGTTGTTTTTGTGTGTTTTTTGTAGATTAATAAATGATGTCTATTATTCTGCTTGCAGGTCAAGGAAATTGCTGACACGAATAATCTCTCAGATTCGAACAAGGGAAGTGAGCAATCTGCTGAAAAGAAGAAAGGACTAATTGATTGGAGGAACTTGGTGGCTAAACAAGGAAATGAAGAGAAGGATCACTGGGTTAGATTCGGCTATAAAATTCTCATCCCCCCTTCCCTTGTAATTTGATATATGCTTGTGGCACATTTACTGATTGCTTTTGTATTGTTTATTTTGCCTTACCTTTTCAGGTCCCTGATGAAGCAGTTACTAAGTGTACATCCTGTTCGACAGCTTTCAACGCCTTTATACGCAGGGTCTCTCCTTTTGAAATAATTAATGTTGCACAGTTCAGTGTTTCAAATTTCGTAAGCTTGATTTAATTTTATGTATGCTTAATCTTGTCTTTGTTTGAAATGTGCCAGCATCATTGCCGAAATTGTGGGGATATTTTTGTGACAAGTGTACACAAGGTAGAATTCCTCATTGCTGATGAGCAAGCACAACCCGTTCGAGTTTGTGATCAATGCATGGTATGAGCTTATGATCCTACTTATTAGGCTGCGTGCTAGCAATTTATTTGTTTTCTTTAAGATTATAGGTACTAAAGTTCGATGTGTATCCTTGAATATGCATATCTTGTCTTAGTTGAATACATATGATAGTGCTTGAATATCCTTGAATAGACAAGATATTATTTTTGTGTGGGTGGGGGTGGGGGGCGGTCTTGAGCACTTGTGTTTTCAAATTGCAAATATGAAGAGATTGTTTTTTCTCACCATGAATCTTTAAATCAACCGTACTTATGCAGGCAGAAGTTACTCAAAGATTAAGCAACACGAAGGAAGCTGCAGCTAGAGCTGGTGGATTTCAAAGTCACGAGGACCTCGTGAGAAAGCTTAAGGTGACTGGTTTAGGAGTCTAGACTAGATTATACATTAGAATGAATAACTTGGCCTTAAGAACACTTCTGAATTTATTTATCATGTGCTTTTTGAGGTCTTTTAAATTCATTATTTGATGGTGGATGATATGCTGGATTTCTGTATTAAGTTCTAAAACATGGCTGTATTTTTACAAGCAAATTGCAATTTCTGAGTACATTAAGGATTACATTTTGGCTTGTTATTTCAGGAGGAGATGGAAAAGAATCGGAAAAGTTCAACAGGTAAATTGCCCTATAAATGGCGGATTTTTTTTTTCCGTTATCGTTTTGAACATTTATTAGGTTTCAAAACTTCATTTAATTCCAGGTCTTGCTGCTGCCTCAAATGGAGGATCTGGAAAGCTAATGAGGGAAGTTGCATGCCCAACTTGCACTGTTCATTTGCAGGTTTGTCGATTTGTGTTATTTGATAGTGTGTCCTGTATTCGATACGTATCTGACTCATATACACACAGGATACGTTTGGAGCTAAACCCGTATTCTACGCTTTTCATAAATCACGTATTCATGTATCTATACCCACATATCAACCTGTCTGTACAACCCAGGTTCCAACTGGGAACTTTTTTGTGGGCAAAGACTACATTTTTTGTTGTTTAGGTACCCACATTCATCGGAAAACAAAACCCGCGCACATGTGTGATGGTGTCTTACTGTTTCCCTACCCTCATTCATTGGGAAAAAAGGTGTCCTAACTTTCAGGGAAATGATAGATTTACTGTGGTGCCCTTAAAGGCCTCCCTTACACGTGCACACGTATGTGATGGCGTCTTTGATGTGACTGAGAGGACGTGTCTTTACTATTTTCGCCTATCTTTTGTAGGTTGAGGTTCCTGCAACAGGTTATGAAACCATAGAATGCAGTGTATGCCAGCATCCTTTCAAAGTCAGTAACCATTAATCTGGCCTTATGACGTCTGGCAGCGGCGGTGCCACGAGATTCTGTCTGCAAAGAAAATATTTCCACTTTTTTTCCGAGAAATTCTACTGCAGAGTCTCCTCAATAAAGATATCTGCTGGCATATTCAGTCAAAAACACGACACATGGCCTGCTTTTTACGTGTTTATGGTCTGACATACTTCGTTTATGAGCCTGTTTCTGGCATATTTAATACCACGTGTTGTGTGTTGATTGGATGCTAATGGATCGTTTCATTGATGACATCTCGCGTCTTTTTCCATGTTTATGATTCCTCGTACCTATGCGCGTTTTCTTTCTTTTCTTTTCTTCCAGAAGATTTCAAGAACTGATGCAAGTTTTCTTGCATGAATATATTGTTATGCACATGTATTTATGTTTCTTTTTGAATGTATATTTATTTTCTCGAGAGAGAATGTGTTTATAGAAAGTCAATTTTTTAAAAAGTAAATTATGAGCTAAGAATTGATTTTTAAACTGTCGATTCAGCGGGGAGGGGGGAATCTGTGCATCACATTAACCACAATTAACATTAAATCAACCTCCCTCTTAAAAGTCGATTTTTAACCCCTAAAAAAATTGTTTTTTCGGAAGTAGATTCCGATTTTTAGGCTGAGAATAGAGTTAAATATTATTTGTTTTAGAAAATCGAGTTAAATATTGATTTAGCATCAAATTTATCCATTCATCATACTTATAACCATGATCCATGCTGAATAAGTCGATTCATAAGTCAAGAATTGAGCTTTAAAATATCGATTCAACGTAGGACATGATAAGTATGATGAATGGTGCGAATACATTCAATTTCCAATTTAGAAGAAGACATTACATCTTGTATATAATATTATTACACATGCATACCTCAAAAATCAAAGCCCTTTTTTATTAAGTTGGGGGTAGGGGGTAGGGGGTAGGGGGTAGGGGTGGGGGACCTCATGGGCATACGTACCAATAGTGCATTTATAATATTATGACACATGCACACCTCCTAGCCCCGTGAAATTTTAAAAATACAATCAGTTGTGTAGAAAGGTTTACAAAGCCGCATGTATTACAACCACTCATTTCTAACCTTTCACACACGATAAAAGTGTATTATGTGAAAGAGAGTGAAAATAAGAGGCTCTAATGTATGCCACTTGGTATAACCTTCCTACAACCGTTGCACCATAAAATCTCTCCCTAGCCCCGTGAATGCAAGCGTGCATAAAGATAGCTATATTGGACTTCAGAACATTGATAGTTTCACGGCAAAAATAGTCGCAATGACTTTATATTATATGATTTAAACATTATATGTATCTTATATACGTGTGATGTTACTATCACAATAAGTGACAAACACACATTTTTACACCATTAATTACGATAAACCTAAATTATGATCAATGACGCGAAAAACATGTTATGATATAATTGTTGTAATAGTAGTGTTTCTTTTTATATATCGAAAGATAGATGTAGAGTGATATATAGAGAGAGAGAGATGTATTACTTGTAAATATGGTAACACCCTATCCCAAAGGGCACCGAATTTCAAGAACATTGATTCTTCCATTTTCTATTTTTTGGTTGCGGAGGACCCTCATATATGGACCATTGACCTGACTCTATTTCGAGTTGTTCTTTGAATGGTTGCATAGTTTGACTCTTTGATGTATAACGTTTATATGATAAAAATTACGATATTTTATATATTTTATCAACTCTTTCTATATAAAATATAAGAATTTATAATGATAAACTTATGTAATATTAATAGTTTTGAATAAATCTAATTAATATAAAAATCTAGTCAAAGTAATAAAAAGTTATAAATTTTATACGGAGATGTCATAGTGTCGATTTACGTGGGTATTTTTGGTGATTCTATTTGATTTTAGGTAAACCAAGACCTCGAGTGACACACTTTTGAAGTAAAAAAACATGTCATTGAAGGAAGTAAGTAAGTCGCCACTTGAGATTTAAAATTCAAGTGGATCATCAATTCATGAGATTATTATCGAATTATATTTTCGACGAACAAATGGCCCATAAAATGCATTTTCTGAAGAAAAGTCCTTCATGAAAGTTATAGATCATTTCAAGATCTTTCCAACGCTTTTGAATTATGTCATTTGGAGATTCAGGAGAGCTCAAGTTATGATTTTGTCAAGTTTCGAGATCAATATGTGAAAAATGATACCGGAATCAATCCGGATTAACCCGGATCGATCCGGCCTTTCGATTAGGAAACATAATGATGATTAGCATGTGATTTCGCAGAGGATAAGCCGATGGGATAATATTTTTATTCCCGGATCGATCCGCTTCACCTCGGATCGATCCGGCCTTGGAAAATTTGCCTATAAATACAGCAGGATTGCAGACTGAAGGGGGTACCAATATATATATATACTAGCTTATATATATCTTCTAATCTCCTAAATTAAGTAGTAGTAATGTATATAGGCATTATGCCAAAATAATGTAGAAGCTGTAGTATCGTTGTAATGCTTGGACGGTTATCGGGAGTTCGATGTTGAAGAAGTTGTTGTAATTTCCGGAAAATACGGCCTCTAAATCAGCAGTTGTAACCTGGTAATATTCTAAAGTTTTATGTTTGTTTTATATTTTTCTTTATAATGTTAGTAGACTAAATCTATAACTAGTCAAGATATGTAATTGAAATATTTCGATCTTTTTGGAAAAATGGATGAAGACTATAACTAAAATTGAATTTGATGAATCTTTTTCTACTTGAAATGTATTGAAAATATTCGTATTGACGTAATTAACCAATATGAATAGCACCATAACCTAATGACGAACTAAACGGTGAAGTTAGGATATGAGAAAAAGGTAGAAAAACCGAGGGTAAAAATGGCCAGTGAAAACGTGACAACGGAATCCTATTTCCTACCCGGGGTAGAATTGTTTTATCTTTTGAAAAGAGAAACATTTCTTGAAATTATCTCAGACTCGAGATCTAATTACGTTAATTCACCCGCTCGATCAAGATCCTTAACATTGACCGTATGACAAAACGGAGTACCCAATCTTTTGGATAATATTGACATGATTGATGAGACATATGATAGTTTCAGACGTGACTGCGTGTATGAATCTGTTGAGCGAGGAGTGCACTGCTTCACATATTCAATTGGACCTAATAAAAGGAAGAAACGAGCACATCCATTAAGCTAAAAAGATTGAATAATCAAATTACATATATCTTGGCTAGTTCTATAATAATTAGTATTTAATATATTATATATATATATATATATATATATATATATATATATATATATATATATATATATATATATTTACTATTTATGTATTACTATATATATTTATGTATTTATATATATATTATAATAGTTTAGTTTTAATTTATGCAGTTATTTTCTGTTTATTAGTATAGACTGTATGATTAACTGCGATTTAGATCGAGTTAATAATAGTTGTTTGGTGTTTAACCACACTTAAAAGAATTACCACGTTCCACGAGGATTCGACACTGACTCACCATACTAAGACTATAATTTGACTTCTGACAATCACGGGAAAGAGATTGTATAGCCTAGAAAACATCCGTCACTCTTACACAATGTATGATATGACTCGAATTCTGATTCGAGTTTTTAAAAAGGAATCAAACCTTAAGGCTCCGTTTGTTTTGGGTTGGAGTTTTTTTTGGGTTGTTTTATATAAAGTGATTGAAGTAATGATTAGAAAGTTAAAATGTTTTTTTGAATTTTGTGTAGATTATGAAATGATTGGTGAAATAAAGTAGTATAATAAATAAAATAATGGTAAAAAAAGTAATAAAGTTGATAAAGTGAAATGATGAGAGATAATTTAATATTTTTTTATTTGTTGTTGAAGAAATGATTGGTAAGAGAATTGTAAGATATGATGGGTGAAGTGATATAAAAAAACTCCGAAAAAACTCTAACGAAAACAAACGGAGCCTAAGATTCTCATACCCACTAATCACCTAACTCCTCAAACGAAGGTTTGCTTTTCTGGTAAATACCATGATCAAGTCCATAATTAATACTTCCATTGCAATATAATTGATTATTATTAATTATTGCATGTTGCAAACACACCAACTAACTAAATATCATTTCCAAAAGAAGCAAAGCCACCAAACTCCAAATATTACATTCCAACCAATCATAGCAACTTTAGAAGACACACCCCTAAAAGTTTGGATCGAATGTAAGCTCCATATTTGATTTTACAAATGTTGAATTTTCATTTTTGACCTTTTGTATCATGGTGTTCACTGCAAAGGGCGGACCCAAGTAGAAAGGGATAATGAGATCCGAAAAAAGATTTAGTTTTTCTGGCAAAAAATGTCAAAACACTATTAATATCCTCGTTCGAATTTTGAATTTGTTTGGTGTCCTACCGGTAATTTTTTTTTCGTCGTCCACATCGATTCGATTGATGATATATATAACACCGCTCGATCGTATATAACATCATTGATCTATAGTGTCACAATAAATCCGAAGTCTAAGTTGGAGACACTGCAATGAGGTTCCATTACTAGAAACATTCGACCCCTGAAAAATCGAAACATATATTCGATATAGTGTCGCACAATACATGTTGTATTGTCACTAGAACACTCACATGTGAAGAGTTATGGATTTTAGCATTTTTCCACTACATAGAGTAGTGGTTGGACCGCACTCACTTCCATGCCAAACAAAACGGCGAAATCACTCTTTGTTTTTGCTAATTGTGTAGTTCTAGAATTTGCAAAAAAAAATTCTTTTTATTGCAGGAAACGCATGTGCAAATGACACTGTTTTTAATCTTCTTATCCATTTCTGCATCAAAATCTGTGTTCGTTCTTCTTCAGATAGTACAATTATTCTGAGGTTAGCTCACAAATTAATGCACTGTGAAGTTCATTCCCTCGCTGCAATGCATGTTTATTTAGGAATTTTCAGTCCAATTTTGCTCCATTTTCTAAATCTATTTTGTTTAGCTTTGTCAACAATTTTGTGAAAGTATTTGCTATTTGTAAGAGCTTGGTGATTATTTAATCAAGTAATTTTTGGACCTTGCTATTGGCACCACACCGAATCCACTCGCCGGGCACTACATTGATTTCGACCTCTTCAGAATCGAATTTAAGCTCAAAATTCGATTCTTGAGAAATCAAAATTAAAATTCAACCTCTCTAGAGTCGAAATTTGCATGAAGTGTGGTGGCGTGATGTAGATTCGGTGTGGTGCCAACAACAATGTCCTAGTTTTTTCATAGCATGTTATTTTATCTAAAGATTTGGGAGAATTGCAGCTGGATTTTGTACTAATTCTGAAGATTTTCAATCGTGCAGTACCTAGAAAAGGAGCAATTATAATTACCAGGTAGGGTGAGAAAAGATGGCTACCTGGGGACAAATTGGGGATATTGCAAATGTAGCTCAGCTTACAGGTGTTGATGCAGTTAAGCTGATTGGAATGATTGTTCAAGCTGCAAACACAGCAAGAATGCATAAAACGAATTGCAGACAATTCGCTAAGCATCTGAAATTGATTGGGAATTTGTTAGAACAGTTGAAGATTTCGGAACTGAAGAGGTATCCGGAAACACGAGAACCGCTCGAGCAACTCGAGGATGCATTGAGGAGATCGTATGTTTTGGTTAATAGTTGCCAAAATAGGAGTTATCTGTATCTGTTGGCAATGGGGTGGAACATTGTTTATCAGTTTAGGAGGGCGCAGAACGAGATTGATCGGTATTTGAAGCTCATTCCGTTGATCACACTCGTGGATAATACTCGAATCCGGGTATGAAATTTGCTTTTGATTGTTGTTGTTGTTGTTGTTAATGATTATGCTTCACTAGAGCTGTTAACGAGCCAAGCTGGAACCGACTGTCTGTTGTTCAAGCTTGGTTTGTTTAGTTCACGAGATCGTTCGTTCAATAAATAATGAAAAAATCATGTTCAAGCTTGAGCTGTTAACGAGCCGAGCTGAATATCTGTTGTTCAAACTCGTGTTCGCTTAAGGCACGAGCTAGTTTGTGATCGTTCGTTCAATCAATGAACAAAAAAAAATCATGTTCAAGCTTGAGCTGTTAATGAGCTGAGCCAAGTATCTGTTGTTCAAACTCGTGTTTGTTCAAGGCATGAGCTTGTTTGTGATCGTTCATTTAATAAATGAAAAAAAATCATGTTCAAGCTTGAGCTATTAATGAGCCTTGCTGAGTATTTGTTGTTCAAACTCGTATTCGTTTCAGGCATGAGCTTTTTTCGAATATTGTTCTATGATTTGTTATTAATGTGTTTGCACTTTTTATACCTTAACGAGCCGAGCTCGAGCTGGAAGGCAAAAATACGTTTAACGAGGAGAACTCAAACACGAACTTGAGTCGTTAACAACTCCGCTCGTGTTAGATCTTCATTTTGCCTTTTGCATGTTTCTTGCAGGAAAGATTGGAATACATTGACAGAGATCAGTGTGAATACACATTAGATGATGAAGATATGAAAGCACAAACCATAATTATGAACAGAGAAACCTCTGAAAAAGACTCTGCTATCCTCAAGAAAACGCTTTCTTGTTCATACCCGAACCTACCATTCAAAGAAGCGGTTAAGAAAGAAACCGAAAAGCTTCAGCTCGAGCTGCAACTCTCGCAGGCGAATTTCGACGTTAGCCAATGCGAGGTAATCCGACACTTACTCGATGTTACAGAAGCTGTGGAAAATGATTATCCAAATGTCAATGATGAGAGATATGTAAAGAGTAGTAGCGAGACACGTCGCCCCTCGAGGTTTGTTTTCTGAAAGGATATAATCCTTCTGTCCAGTATTGTAGGGCATGTTTTTTAGTTCAATTTTCTTCGGTTTTATGCAGAAACGATTCATCGGTTTCATCGACTCACGAACTAATTACTTCTACGGGACAGCAATCCAGCGACGAATGGCACTCGGATCTTCTTGGCTGTTGTTCAGAACCTCTCCTATGTATGTTATACTGTTTAATGTCTATAATAACGTTTTTAGTATAACTTATTCTTGCCTGCTATGTTTAACTAAATCAATGTACTAACATATATATATATATATATATATATATATATATATATATATATATATATATACACATCTTTGTGCAGGCATCAAAACCTGTTTATTTCCATGTGGGACGTTTTCGAGGATTGCTTCGTTTGCTACAAATAGGCACATGTGTAAGTGAATTATTAATCCTTGTTCAGACAGTGGCTGAAACATATTGTCCATGAAATCTTTCGTTTTCCGCCTCCCACGAAACCATCCATTATGCGTTACATCCGACCGAATTTCAATACTTAAAATGGTGCGTATTTCGAGACACAGAAAAGCTTGAAATCGTCGTATGATATATAGAAAAGAATGGGAAGTAAAAAAACTATTCTAACATTTGGTGCTATTGGGATATATATATTTGCAGCTTCTGGACAAGCCTGCAATGAAATGATGGCATATTCCTTGGTATTGTCTTGCTGTTGTTATACTTGTTGTGTTAGAAGGAAGCTTCGGAAAAAGCTCGAAATCACGGTAAACCGTCCCTACGTATCTAACACGAGCCTGTTATTTGCACCACGTTGATTTTATCAGGGCCGACACCCGAATCTATGCTAAGCATAATTTAGATATAGAATATGTATTTTGTGCAGTATATGTAGTGCACAGTCTAGAGATTTCGTATTTTACATAAAATTTACGAATGCTCGTATTCGATTATTGAATACTTGAGTTTTGCAGGGAGGAATAGTTGATGATTTTCTGTCACATGTAATGTGTTGCTGTTGTGCCCTTGTCCAAGAATGGCGTGAAGTCGAGATTCGTGGCCTTCATGGTATGTATGTATTGCCCTTTCTTTTTTTAAAACAGGTTTTCCGCGGTTACATCACATTGAATCCCGAGTATTCCAGCTCGATTCGTGATTAGGGTAGCCCTTCAATTATCGTTCTTGACGCTTTGCAACCCTACAAAAGCCGATTCTAGACCATAAAACCGATTTCTTACCCTCGGAATCCCCAATGTACTAGACCAATCATACAACGGCATGTGTATAACTCGACAAAACTGTTCGTTTGTCAATGTATGTACATGTTGTAGTGTTACTGGTCGAGTGCACGAGTCCCGAGAAAAGGGCATATATGTCATTTTAGTAAAATTTGATACCTTTGGGTTTTAGTCCCAAAAAAATTGTGTGTATGTTCACTTAGTAGAGTTGCAATTATGTGACAGGTATGGAAAAGACCAAAACAAGCCCTCCACCACTGCAGTATATGGAGGAGGATTAAGTAAATGACGAAATAAAAAACACTTTTTAATCTCTTTTGTTTCGCGTTTTTATTTTCAATGTTTCATTTTGACACGTTTATCCTTCGCCTTAGGATTTCTTAAAGATTTTTTCAATCCAAAGTGTTGCGTGTCCAACGATTGTCATTGAGTGTACGACATGACAGAATCAGTATAAAAAAAATGTCACGTGGCAAAAAATGGATTGAAAATGTAGAAAAATGCATTGATGAAGGGTAAAAATGTCAAGGTGAAATAGGCATAGATCTCTTGATTTAGCATTGTGTGTAAATAGGCATTGTAAATGGTTAATTGGCTTTAAGTTTTTTCTTGGTTAATTTGCATTATTGTACATTGTATGGTTGCTTTGTCTCGGGACATGAATCTGCTTTCAGGGCATCACACTAATATTTTGTCTTTTAAATAGTCGAATATAAGCTCACTGAGTCGCTGTATCGAAAACAGATGATTCTAACATCGAAACCTTAAAAGGGCGTTTGAGTGTTAAATTGATTGTACCTGATCGTGTACAGTATGAGTGTTAAATTTACATGAAACAAAATGTGCTTTATTTACTAATATGGCGTCTTTAATGACATAACAACTAAGTTTTTACCATGACACTGCCTAAAAAACAATCGATTCTAAAGGCCCAGTGACATTCATTATGCATAACAAACGTTACTGCTCACCGATGTTACCCACCATTGCCAAATGTTATCAGTCATCATTGTCAATATGGGTAAAGTTTTTGTAGGGGCCGAAACGTCAATGCAATTGACGTTCTTTTCGTGAAAAAATAACCGTGATGCTATATGAGTAAGTCATATAAGAATCATGACATCCCAAGCAATTTCATGGTATTATATGTAATAATCGTAACGTTCAGAGTATTTTTAAATATAAACTAAAAGATTCACGTAGTGATCGTTAGGGGTGTTCACATATACGGTTTATCAAAACCGAACCGAAGGCGACGAGTATCATTCGGTTCGGTTCGGTTAATACTCGTTTCCGGTTCGGTTTCGGATTAAGAAAGTGAATTTTCAGTTCGGTTACGGCTCACGCTACAAATTATCCGTAACCGAACCGAAAACCGAAAACCGAACAATTAATCAAACTGAAAACCGAACCGAATTAATAACCAAATCGAAACCGTACCAAACAAAAAACCGTAACCGAACCGTTTATATCCAACTTGTATAATTAGCTTTTTTTTTTAACTAAAATATTATATATATTTTTAATAAAAATTACATATAACCGAACCGTTTATAACTGAATGGAAAAACCGAGTTAAAAAACGAACCGACCAAATAGAATTGTTAAATTTTATTTCGGTTCGGTTTCTAAAGCAAACGGTTTGGTTTCGATTTCGAATATTTACTAACTGAAAGTTTAGGTTTGGTTTCGATTACGGTCATTAACCGTACCGAACCGTGAACACCCCACTAATCTTCATTACGATCAACGGTAGAGATCGTGTATATGTAATTTAGGGCTAAGCAAAATAACCAGTAAACCAATATAAACTGTAAACCGATCCAAACCAATCCGAATTAACCAAACCAATAACAAACCAAATGAATTGGTTTGGTTTGGAACCAAACCAAAGTGCATTGAGTTGGTTTCGGATATTTTTAATTATACACAATCCAATCCAATCCAAAACCAAACAATTTTTTTTTATACATTAATAATATATATTATATCCATTACCCAACCGACCCAATATAACCCAATTTTTTCTTCAATATTATCCATTATAACAATCTTAGACTCTTCTACTTACTTGAAATTTAATAGTAGAGTTTAGTTCGATCTTTTCTTTCTTTTGATGTAAATATGTAAATCAATAAACGCATGTATGTAAATATGGAGGATTGATCGAAATTGAATTATATCAGAATGCCATTATTCTTGTTAGTTGTTTTAAGTTTTTTTTATTTTTTATTTTTATTATTATTATTTTTTTATCATTTTGGTATGTAATTTACTTTAGTTTGGAGGTAGCTATTTAGAGTTTATGTAAAAGAAGTTGGTTCTGTCATATTTTTTCTAAGATTCAGTTTTTTAAACCGAAACCAATCCAATCCAAACTCAAACCAATTCGAACCAAACCATTAGGGTTGACTTCGTTTTGATTTGGTTTGGGGAATGAATTATGGCGCCCCAAACCGACCCGAGTCTTTCAAAACCAATCCAAAACCACCTAAACCAATCCAAACTCAGCCATTATGTATGTATATATATATATATGCTTTAGACCTAGAAGCCTTCGTTGTCAAAGAAACACTGTTAAAAAGCAGCCACAACTTCTCTCTCGGGTAAGCATTTCAGCTCTCCTTTTCCAGCTCAAAAACATAATAATTAAATTTTGAGCTTATTACCTTAACTTTCAAGCATTTTCCTCTTCTTTTTATTATATGTTTTAGCTTTTTTTAATGAATTTTGAATGATTTTTTACCTGGATTTGAATCTTGATCCGTTCTTCTTTAGATATTTTGAATAGGTTTCTATTGACACACCATTTTTTACTACTGACACCACATTACTCCCGCCATCACAAAAAATTACTTCGACACCACGGTGATTTTTAATAAAGGGAACATCGGTGCCACCGGTGTTCGTTGTTGAACACCCATGTCCGTGTCGGCGTTGGTGTTCAACAACGAACACCGTGGCACCGCCTGCCTTTATAAAAGTGTCACAACTTGAAAACGTCAGTCCTTTGACTCCACTGGTGTTCGTTGTTGAACACCGACGTCAACGTCAGACGTTGGTGTTCAACAACGAACACCAGTGATACCGACGTTCTTTTCATCTGAAAAAATAATAAAATAATGGGTGTCAATTGTAAAAAGTGGTGTGTCAGTAGAACTCACCTTTGAATATTCATGTGGTTTTTTGGGGGAAATTATTGTGTGGTGAGGGAATTTGGGGGTGAAGACGGGTGAAACGATCAGAACCACACAGTTTAAATACAGAATTAAAGTGTGTGGTTTTTTGGGGTAGAAACTAGAAATGCGTTGGGGCTTGGGCTTTTATTACTCTTTCTCTAAAAAGTTTGAATCCCTTTCAACTTCGTGGATGATGTAAATTTAGGTTTATGCCTCGTTGGTCTGCGTATACTTTTTTGTTTCCCGAGAGTAGTCGATGTAAGTTATCGAAGACTGTGCCAGCTGCGATATCCGTGTTTTTTTTTTTTACCACGGAGCTATGCGGCTATGCCATCTTTAAGCTTCTACATTACGATTATCATAGCGTAGACTCATCATCATAATCCACGGTGTTAAAATTGTGTTGTGTTGGCTCTACAGTGGTGGTAAGTGACTTTAACGCATTATGAAGTCTGGATTCGATTATCCTTGTTTAGGGCTAAATTGTAGTGATTTTCACATATATTTTGTATATCAATATTCCCCATATACGTGTTATTTTCATAGAAATCGGGATTATAATTGATTAATTGAGTAAATGAGGTTTTTAATGATTAAATATGAAAACATATCAATTTAAATGTTTATTTGGTGATTTTATATTATTTTGGAATCATGTTACGTTTTGGTATGTTTTCGATGTGTGTAGATACATATTTTCGACTTGGAAAAGGAGTTGGAAGAGTTAAAATCGAAGTTGAAGTTGTTTGAAATAATCTTGAAGAGATAGAGATGAGGTAAAGAAGATAAAGATGGAAGAAATAAGATAATTATCAAGAAATCGGTTTCCAGCAAGGCTGGACGTTCGCCCATGTCCCGCTCCAGGAATGGACGGGCGCCCACTATATTGAACCGGCGTTCGAAGTTTGAATTGGATCGAGAGAGTTCAGACGCATGATGAGCAGCGTCTATCCTCCGTCCGTAGAAGCAAACGAAAGCGTCCGACCTTGTGGACGAGCGCCCGTGAGGAAGAAAATCAGATTCCGAGTAGTGACGACCTTGCAACGCAGTTCTTGATATGATAACAACCGATTTGACTCTGGACCTAAAGAGAAGAGTTGTAGGGCTTGAAGAGAGGATTCTACAGGATTTTGAATCACTCCATTCCGACTTATGAGGCCCGAGATATGAGCGTTACAAGTTCAGAATCTGTTCAGAGAGAGCTGGGACGGGCGTCCGACATTATGGACGGGCGTCCGGCCGCGTTATCGTGTAGCAGCCGACTCAAAATTCTATAAAAACAGCAGCAGCCCCAACCCTAATTATAATTGATACGCAGCAGCCTTCTTCCTTATACCCTAAAGTCGAAATTTGAGAGCAGCTCTCGGCCGGCCAAGCTCCATGCTTGGTCGGCCGGAGGTTAGTTAGATTAGGTAGTTAGTTTGTTTTCTTTTTCCTTCTTTCTTCTTGCTCAAGTGTTGTGCAGCCATGGATGATGCTTTGTGAGGCTAATTTTCTGCAGCCACTTGATTTCTTTTTCTGGGATTATTTTGTAAGTTTTTATTTAAATTGTTTCTTCTCCTATGTTTATTTGTATCGTGCAATTTTATATCGAAAGATGATTGTATGATTTGATGCTACCAGATGACGGAAGTCGGTGTAGTTTAGATCACCGTAGGAAAGTTTGGATTTTTAATCTATACATAACGGAAGTTCGTAGATTAATTATCTAGGTTTACGAGAGAACCACAATTTAATTAATTCGATGCAAGATTTTCTTAGAATTGAATTAAGGGATATCACCGTTACGGAAAGATGAGATTTTTCATGTATTTGTTTCATTACGTTATTCTTGTTCTCTTTCATGTTTCGAGATGCTATATGTTAATCGAATTTAGATAACGGAAGTTAATAAATTCGTTAGATTGCCATGATAGAGATTAACAATTATTATTCCAACAAACGGAAGTTGAGGGATAAGGTTGTTAGATTAGGATTTAATCCGTATCTTTGCTTCGTATAGATGTTAGTTAAGACCGGAAGGTAAACTAATGAATGGCGTGATAAATCGGAAGAGGAAACGCTTCTTTAGATAAGATAATAATCCAAGATAACTTGTGAATGAATATGTGTTAATCTTATTTCTTTCGGTGAGATGATGGTTGTTGGGAAGAGGTTGATCATGGTTTGTTCATGGTTGTTCGGTAGATAGATTTACGCGCCGTAGATGTAGTTTTATTTATGTTTTTATCGCTTTTATCCTTCACGGCTTTGGATTAACAATCCTCTCGCCCGATTATTTTCCGCTTTAGTTTAGGTTTAGGTTTTAGTTAATAAAGAAGGATTAATTAGATTAGATTCAACATCCCTTTTCCCTGAGGATCGATACCCGTACTTATCCAACTTTACTAGCAACTACCCGGTATTCGGCCGGTTAGGAGGTAGTTTTGCATGGTAGTATAGGTTTATAAATTTTCTTTTGTTTTAATGATGCAAAATATCCCCAACAAAAGTGGCGCCGTTGCCGGGGAATTGGTGTCATGTTGAATCTAGTTTTGTTAGTTCTCGATTTTATTACGTTTTATTTTTGTTTTTAATAAAAGTAGCGTATACCAAGTTGAGAGTTTTTATTTTGCCGTGTTTCGATGACCATAAGGTTAAGAATGTGCAAGAGTTTTTTACTCAACTGCTTTACGTGAAGTTTGTGTTATGTGTAACCTAATCTAATCCTCGTGCTTAATTTGATAAGGCAATTGTCTTTGTGATCGTGTTCTTTGTGTTGTGTTCATAAGTATTTAGGGTTTCTGTGTGTTTTCCCGCTGCCTGTGCATATTTGTTGTGTGGACGAGCGCCCATAGTGCGTGAACGCCCGTCCAGTACTAACGTGCGAGTAAACGAAGCGTTTGGAATTGTTGGACGTTCGTCCGTTCGCAATTTTCAATCTCGACCGATTTTGAGGAATCGACGGGCGCCGATATTCGAACGCCCGTCAGGTGTTTTCAAGGGCAAACGGCGTTTGTTTGTTGAACGCCGCCCAGGGCTACAATTTCCATTGAACGCCCGTCATTTGTCTTTGAACGCCGATTCGAGTTCCTGTGTTTTTCTTGATCTTGTTTTTAATGCTTTTATTTAGTATGGATTCTTTGTCATTAGAGCTTCGTGGTCGTTTATGTTTACATAGATGTCCCGAACTTATAAGTTTTTACCTTTCCATCTATGAATCCATGTTAAATAATCGATTAATTTTTTTATATGCATGATTCATCTAGGCATGTTATAGTGATCATCGGTTCTCGTAAGCTATAATATTCTTATAGTTAATTAGTAGCTAATGTCGGTTCCCGTATGCTACATATTACGTGATGAATCTTGTTAGCTTTTAAGACTTACGTGCTTCCTTTGATTTTATAACTCATATGGGTAGTAAGCGCATCGGTTTTCGTAATGCTACCATTGCATCTTATGAGTTATATCTGCTTTAGAATAGCTAATCTGTTGGTTTTCCATAATGCTATCACTTTTTACTTAGTCTTAAAGCGCGTCTACATTGCATGTAATGAACAGAACTGTCGTTTATCGTAACCTGTCATTATTTGGTAGACGTTTATTATATATGTCATGTTGCAAATGAGTGGGCTAGTTTTCTTTCTTTTATTTTATTTTCTTTTTGCATATCATATAAATGCATTTCATTTAGTTGCATTTCATCTAGTTGCATTGTTTTTCTATTTTTCTTTTAGTTTTCTTAAGTGTGGTTCTTTGTCGGTTTTCGTAATACCACCTAGTTTATTTTTCTTTTTGAGTGTAGTTAACTGTCGGTTTCCGTAATACTACATCGTTTTCTTTATTTTCTGATTCTGCATAGGCCGTAGTCCTTTGTAGGGTTGTCCTCGAAACACCTTTCGGCTGAGCTGTCGAATTTATTTTTATTTATTTAATTTTTAGGATTGCATATCACGTAGATTGCATTGTAGTATAATTTCATATAGTGCACCTAGCCCGCTTATTTTGTAATGTTCCATGTATCATTATTTTTGTATGCATATGTTGGGCTATATTTGTATTATAAGCTTTCGTGGCTTATTTGATGCTTAGGTGTCCTGTACTTTCCATGTTTGGTGATTTTTCCATCTGAGCCATTATGTGCTTACTTTAGCAATTTGTTATTCCCCCGTGTCCCCGAGATTTTGCCTTGTTTTCAAGTGTGCAGGGTGTTTGCATTAGCAATTGTGCACTTTTAGCTGATAGCAGTTTTCCGGTGGATGGTCCACAGTTTACTGCTTTCATCAAGCCTTTCTGGATTGGACGTACGCCACTTCCAGCATTGCCACATTCGAACGACAATCAGCTAAGTTTTCTTTTTCTATTTTCATTCACGCACAACTTGAGGACAAGTTGCAATTTAAGTAATGTGGGGAGGAATAGATGGTTTATGTGTATCTACGAGTCATTTGCTTAATCTTTTAGTATTTCTATGAAAAGTGCTTAATTTGTTGAAAATTTTGTTTAGTCTCGAGTAACATTTCTTTGGCATGCTAGTTTTATAATCTGGCACCTTTAGTTGTTATCGATGTAGTCATATCATGTTACGAGAATAGGTTTAGTAGATCGATACTCACTTGAACTTCATTTCACGAACCTATTAGATGAAGAGCCAAATATAGAATAGTTTCCGGTTAGTTAAAGGAAAGTTAATTCTTGATCTGAGATAACACTTATTTAGCATTAATGAAAGTTAAGAACTTGTGCTAAACTCACAGTTAGAATCTCGATTACCTTAGTGTTCTTGAGAACTTTGAGAGTCTTGAATGTGTTAGAAATATATTTGACCGAGAGTTTCCAAAGAGTTTGAAAAATATAAAAATATATATATCTATAAATAATAAATGAATAAAATTTCTTTATGGAATTTTGTTTGTAACTATCACCTCGAGTCCATTTGGATCATCGCGCCTAATAGGAGTGTGGTTTACCTTGGACTGATGGGGTTTGAGTGATCTCAGGGTGATTGCCTCTAATGTAGGGGAGAGTGTTATACTTTTGAGACGCGACGATAGGAAATATAAAATATAAAATGTACGCTTTTTGGAATTCTAAGTCAAGTTGATCTAAACCCAGTAGAGACCCGAGAGGTATTTTCTTGGCACTAAGTAAAGGAGTTTAATTGTGAGTTGGTTACTATGTTCTTGGTAATTAGTTTTTGTTAGGTAAGTGCTGTAGATAAAATGAAGTTTTCGTTTAGTTGACCGGATAACTGTTAGTGCTTGATGTAATAAGTCAAGAGAGGATCGGTGGAAGTTTAGTAGGTTCGGCACACACATCACCGAGTGAGGTCGATTTCTTTGAATACTAGCTTGTCATGATTTTGACTATATCTCGTGTCAGGTTATGTGGATTTTTGAAAGTATGTTCTTGTTTTGCTTTGCTCGGGGACGAGCAAAAAGATAAGTGTGGGGGTGTTGTTTAGGGCTAAATTGTAGTGATTTTCACATATATTTAGTATATCAATATTCCCCATATACGTGTTATTTTCATAGAAATCGGGATTATAATTGATTAATTGAGTAAATGAGGTTTTTAATGATTAAATATGAAAACATATCAATTTAAATGTTTATTTGGTGATTTTATATTATTTTGGAATCATGTTACGTTTTGGTATGTTTTCGATGTGTGTAGATACATATTTTCGACTTGGAAAAGGAGTTGGAAGAGTTAAAATCGAAGTTGAAGTTGTTTGAAATAATCTTGAAGAGATAGAGATGAGGTAAAGAAGATAAAGATGGAAGAAATAAGATAATTATCAAGAAATCGGTTTCAAAGAAGGTTGGGCGTTCGCCCATGTCCCGTCCGCAGAATGGGACGGGCGCCCACTATATTGAACCGGCGTTCGAAGTTTGAATTGGATCGAGAGAGTTCAGACGCATGATGAACGAGCGTCTATCCTCCGTCCGTAGAAGCAAGCGAAGCGTCCGACCTTGTGGACGAGCGTCGAGAGGAAGAAAATCAGATTCCGAGTAGTGACGACCTTGCAACGCAGTTCTTGATATGATAACAAACGATTTGACTCTGGACCTAAAGAGAAGAGTTGTAGGGCTTGAAGAGGATTCTACAGGATTTTGAATCACTCCATTCCGACTTACGAGGCCGAGATATGAGCGTTACAAGTTCAGAATCTGTTTCAGAGAGCTGGACGGGCGTCCGACATTATGGACGGGCGTCCGGCCGCGATTTAATGAAAGCAAAGCCGACTCAAAATTCTATAAAAACAGCAGCAGCCCCAACCCTAATTATAATTGATACGCAGCAGCCTTCTTCCTTATACCCTAAAGTCGAAGTGAGAAAGCGCCCCGGCCGGCAAGCTCCATGCTTGGTCGGCCGGAGGTTAGTTAGATTAGGTAGTTAGTTTGTTTTCTTTTTCCTTCTTTCTTCTTGCTCAAGTGTTGTGCAGCCATGGATGATGCTTTGTGAGGCTAATTTTCTGCAGCCACTTGATTTCTTTTTCTGGGATTATTTTGTAAGTTTTTATTTAAATTGTTTCTTCTCCTATGTTTATTTGTATCGTGCAATTTTATATCGAAAGATGATTGTATGATTTGATGCTACCGTATGACGGAAGTCGGTGTAGTTTAGATCACCGTAGGAAAGTTTGGATTTTTAATCTATACATAACGGAAGTTCGTAGATTAATTATCTAGCTTTACGAGAGAACCACAATTTAATTAATTCGATGCAAGATTTTCTTAGAATTGAATTAAGGGATATCACCGTTACGGAAAGATGAGATTTTTCATGTATTTGTTTCATTACGTTATTCTTGTTCTCTTTCATGTTTCGAGATGCTATATGTTAATCGAATTTAGATAACGGAAGTTAATAAATTCGTTAGATTGCCATGATAGAGATTAACAATTATTATTCCAACAAGCGGAAGTTGAGGGATAAGGTTGTTAGATTAGGATTTAATCCGTATCTTTGCTTCATTATAGATGTTAGTTAAGACCGGAAGGTAAACTAATGAATGGCGTGATAAATCGGAAGAGGAAACGCTTCTTTAGATAAGATAATAATCCAAGATAACTTGTGAATGAATATGTGTTAATCTTATTTCTTTCGGTGAGATGATGGTTGTTGGGAAGAGGTTGATCATGGTTTGTTCATGGTTGTTCAGTAGATAGATTTACCGCTTTCGTAGATGTAGTTTTATTTATGTTTTTATCGCTTTTATCCTTCCTGGCTTTGGATTAACAATCCTCTGTCCAGTTATTTTCCGTTTTAGTTTAGGTTTAGGTTTTAGTTAATAAAGAAGGATTAATTAGATTAGATTCAACATCCCTTTTCCCTGAGGATCGATACCCGTACTTATCCAACTTTACTAGCAACTACCCGGTATTCGGCCGGTTAGGAGGTAGTT